>JACEGR010007122.1:0-52889 GCA_014170235.1 Listronotus bonariensis | reverse complement strand
TTTCAAACAGGTATTAAGCCTTACGAAAATTGTCTTTATCGTTTTTGGCTATTTCTTATGATAAAAGATATATAGGGTGAAATCAAAAACGACATTTTTTCAATTTCCCCTCGTATCTCTTAGAAAAATAATTTACTACGCCCTTTTAGTTTTTTCAAAATCGAGCCAATAACACCATAGCAGTGTTTAAATAACCCTAGTAATAACTAAGATAGCCCATAAAAACGCCCAATTTTGCCCAAACTGTACATCTGTTTTTAAGTCCAAAACACGTATCGGAGAATAGAGAATTATTGCAAGTTGCCTTATTAAGCTCGGGAATTATTAATACCAGCCTTATTTAAATAGTGTTTGTATCCATAAGAGTTATTGAAAATCATGTTGACGGACCATTAACCAAGAAAAATGAGAAAAAAATTAGTAAATTATTTTAGGCCAGTTTGAATATTGCATCTACGTTTTTATGATTGGGCGCAAATCAATCTAGTAACCCTAGGTGATGTTAGAAAAGTGCAATTACAAAGTTTTATTAAAAAATATGAAAGATCGAAATAAAATAATTTCGCAAATTGACATTTCCATGTAAAACTATTTTTTTCTTTTCAAATGTCAACCTTTTTTAGACAAGTTTTTTTGAATGAATTTTTTTTAACGAATATAGCTATACCAATTTATTTGCAATCGGATTAATAATAAAGTCATAAATAAAGGATCGGAGCAACCTAGATGGAATATTTAAAATGGCTCTCAAAAAATCAAGAAGGCGGTAAAACTTTTTAAATTGTTAAATTACCATTAGGACTTTTCTTGGGAATTTACAAATGTTAAAATATACAGGGTGTTCCATTTAAAAAATAAAATTTGAGTCATTTATGGTAAAACCGCAAATAAATAAAAAGTTAGACATATGAGAAAACTATCCTCTTTTATACCATTTACCTATACCAAGTCTCATTTTGATATGTCTAATACTCTAAAAGTTATGGCTTGTCCGATAGAGTCGTTGACACCCGGTATAGGCTGCATTTTTTATTTGTTTATTTATGGTAGGGTTCCAAACTTAGATAAATAAGTGTTTGTATGATGGAAAATATTTCCTATCTTTGACCTCTCCATATAATATCATATTGCACAATCTTGAAAATTTATTTGATATTCATATTCAAACATAAATCTGCAAAAGGGTCTGCTATAAAGTAATATCTGGTGCCTCCACTAGCGCATATAACTTTTTCCTCTATAAATTTATAACCTATATATTTAATCAGAATTTTTCAGAAACATGTTTTTGACCCTTTTTTGGGACTTAAAGTTTAGAAATTCTTTTTTTTTATATCAATGAAAAAAACTTTAACTCTTTACCAGCCAGATAAAAGATGATAATTAAATGCTTTATGTTTTACCCATCTATTATTGATCTGTAATACCTTAGAAACGGAATATGTTATGGTAGCAATAATACCTGCTATCACACCTAGGGCATTATAAGCGGGCATTATGATAATGTTCGCTTATAATGCCTAATGTGCTAATATGGACATTTTATTGCTTATAAAATTTTATTTCTCTCACAATAAAGATCAAATTTATACAAAAAATAAATTTTCTTTAAACAATACTAAAAATAAAACTTTATTTCCAAAATAAAAATTACAATTTTGAAATGTCCTGGAAAATGTAGCTGATCCCACTATAGAATGGTCGGTGATTTTTGTGATGGTAGCAGCGGTGGTAGCACTAACGCTATTTTGTATAGAAGAACAGTCCATTAAAGAATTTTCAATAGTCGATACGGAATTAACCTCGCAATTAACTGAATTGGCAATCATTTGGGCTACTTTGTTTTTTGGATGAAATACTTTTTTCTATATATCCTTCAGCTACTGAAGAGCTTTTCCATTTCCCATGTTGTTTAAGCGTTTTAAACGAAGCACCTGCCTCAACAGGTAAAGTTGTCGATGTGCGACGCAAACAGTGGCCGGTGTAAGCTTCTGCATTATCCAATTTTAAAAATTTTGCGATCAATGTTGGGAGCTTCCTTTGGTATTTTTTCCAATGGGTTGTACTGTACATCGACCCTTTCTATAGGTAAGAAAGAATCTTCTTCCTTTATTTCAGCTGGTCTTAATGTTGTGTACTTTTTTATTAAATTTAAAGCGCCTAAATATTCTTCAATGATAGTAAAACTTTTTAAAGTTGAAGTTTTAGTTTCTGGTACCTTTATAACCAAGACTGTTCCTCTATCTTCAATGTCATTAATAGTCATTTTGACCAACTCATCTCGTCTTAAACCTCCAAAAACACCCATTACCAATATGACTTTGTGTACCAAGTAGATATCATCAGGAGCCTTCTTAATAAATTTTTATATTATTAGACTTCTTCAGGACGTATCTTTTCGACATAACTTTTAAAAAAGATATGAGACGATGGTATTGCGAAATGTCTATATTTTCATAGACTATCAACGTAGACCTTGGGGTGGAATACTTGGTCCAGAGAGAGTTCGGACTGTATTTTTTCCGACTAAAAATGTTTGTTAAACATATGTATTAAAATAAAACCAATAACTTACCAGTTCCTGAAAATATGCCATTAACACGGTTTCGGTTATTTGAAGAATTGCGATCGCATCTTTCCAAATATCAAATATGCCATATTTCCGATCATACTGTTGCCTTGATTTAACTGGCAAAAGATTTAGGTCGCTTTTATGGCCTTTTCTCTTATATTTTGTAGAATTTCTTCCATTTTGAGCAAATGGTTAAATTAAAAATGGCAACTAACTAACTGATAGAAACATCAAAGTCAAACTTAACCCCAGTCATTATCTACTTACGTATACAGGTACAGGTGCAACTTATTTTTTATATTGCGAATAAATAATGTAATTAGTAATTGAAAAACTCTTTTTGGGTATAACATAAAGCATTGTATGCACCACGGGCTTTACTGGACTATAATGCCCATCAGGTCGAAATCTAGCCCGCGGGCTATTTCGACCTTCAGGGCATTATAGTCCTAGTAACGCCCTCGATACATAAATAGCTATTATTCATGTTTCTAAATATTTTGTTACTATCATAGTGACAAATAATATGATAACATTTTAAGAACTACTAATAGGTAGGTTAAGTTTATTTTGGATGCATATTTGCCTAATCTAAAAACCAGTAATAACACTTGTCAGCAAATTATCAAATTTTGCAAGCCCATTAAAAAGTTTTTTGATAGAGCAATATAAAACATTAACAGTGGTACTAATTTTATGTTAGCTCGTGTTTTCTCTGGATATCAATTAAGAAGATATACAGCTCAGTTAAAAGTTTATTTATTTTAATAATTTTAAAAATATCTAGTTTAAGAATAAACCAAGGTATTTATTTTTTATTTTAATCTACATCTTCTCTTCTTAACGACCAACAAAATATACCCATAAGGTAAATTTTTAATATGGCGAATACACTGCAATTGCTCTGGAGAAAAATGTATGTTTGTGTGTGACTTTGCTAGGAAACACACCTACAGTTCAGCTGTTTCAAGTTAAAGACCTAAAATTTTGCACAAAAAGGGTCTCCACGATCTTCCGAAGCCTATTGAAAGTGGGTACCTTGGGTGCCCCTGTTTGGGTACCAGCGCCATTTTTTGTTAAAAAACATGATCATCTTCGGAGGTCATTTTGACCATCAGCCACACCTGAACTAATTTTTAATCAAAATATGTCCATTCTATAGGAACTATCTAGAAGAATAATTCTCTAAATGGTCTTCTGTTAGATTTTCTTTTAGAAATGGCCGAAAAATTTAAAAAACTAAAAAGTTTAAAATTTTGAATAAATTTTAGCGGTTATTATTTTTTTATTTTTTCAAAAATTTGACCCTGAATCAAAAAATTTGTCATTATAACGTGGGGTGGCGGTTAGAGGTGCTGTACGGAAGTTTTTACCTTCGGGGATCAAGGATTCACGCTAAATTGACGGCATCTTTCTTCTGGAGCTAAACGCTGTGACCGAAAATTCCTATAAGCTGATGGTATCCTGTTTGGTGGTGAACACGAGGTATTTCTCAAATGGTAGAAAATAGATGGGCGTACCATGGGAACTGTCAGTACTGAATGTGAAGGTTATACATAACACCAGCAGCAGGTCTTGGTTTGACAGCCGACAATTTATGCATCGATTGTAGAATTATTTTTGTTTTCTTTTTGGAATTTCTGGGAGCTACGAGCTCGATTATCCAGATTTTCCGCCGACGAAGCCCTGGAAAGCATAGTCCGGAAGGGGAGAGCTAGTTGGATTGGACCTGAAGGGACCAAAACAAAGAAAAAAATAGAATGGAATAGAAGTAGATATGTATACAAAATATACCCTTTTGCTGATCTCCAGTTAGCAGTTCTTACATTAAGAGACAGTTAATAACATTGAATAATAAGTAAGTAAATATTTTTGTAAAAAGACTTTAGGTTTTTAGGATCCTACCAATGGCCGGAGATGCCCATAGGTTAGATAACGCCGCTCACGTAGGGGAGACAAGGATGTCCACCAATTAAGATATTTTACACTATCAAATAAAACATATTTAAATAAACTAAATCGTATAATTTGATATCTAATAATTAATATACGTCCTAAACATTTAGTTGGGTAAAACCCAACACAAAAAAAAATATTTTTATTACATTTTTTATAAGAATATTATGGGTAAATTACATTGTTGTTATTTTTAACAAAATTTTAAATATCTACACAGATAAATGGTAAAAATATGGTGTGGTGTCACCTTGGTCAACGCAATTTTCTCTGGGTGCTCTTACCCAATAACGCATGTTATTTTTCTTTAATTTTCATTTTCTTTTAAAACTTTACAAAACAAAATATTTTAATAATGCATAAAAAAACACAATTAATCACTTACATTTTAATACATTAATAATGTAAATTTATACACAATGTATTTTGGTAAAGTTTAAATTTTCACAAAAGAAAACATCAAGCTGCATCAAAAATGTATTTTACCGGACGGAAGGAATTAAAAGGGGTCTTGCGAAAATCAGCTAAGTTAGCATTTTAGCTTTTTTTTGTATTGAATGATAGACTTTGAAGCGATTAGGGGTTGTGTTTAGAAATTATGACGGTTAACGGAGTTATTCGATGGGCGGGGCTTTCGGGACCATATTCTAAAAGCTATTTTTTATTTATTTGTTTATTAAAGGTATAGAGAAAACATTCTTATTTGCTTTTTATTTTTCCCAATAAAAATTATATATCTTAAGAAAAGAAAAATGGAAACGCCAAAAATATATATAAGTCATGATTGGCCGCTGTTATTTGAGTACGATTGGCTTTTTAGGGTTAAAAGTATTAGGAGAAAAAAACCTTTCTATTAAATTAAATTTAATCCGAATTTACTTCTTTTTTATTCATTCTCTTTCGTTCGATCTTAATTGAACTAGGAAGTTTAAAAGCTACATACAATAATTGTATACATAACAAAAACATTGAAATATATTTTACCCTTTTTTCTAGGCTATACAATCTGCAACTGCTTTCTGAGCCTTTTGACTGCCGACGATAGAAATATCAATATCAGTAATGGAACAAGCTCTATATTAAATTAAATTCTTTTTGACCTTATTTTATTTTCTTTAACTTTCGTTTCTTTGATTAAAGTTGAAAAATGAGCGATTCCAAAGAAATATTTGCTTTCGTTTTAACGTAAAGGGGGAGTCGGATATCTCGTTTTAAAGGTCTTTTAATTCTTCTGAGTGTGGTTTTTAAAAGTTCTCTCTTTCACTAACTTTTAAATAAAAATATAAATAAAATACTTTTTATTCCTTAAGACATTTACAAAATGTATGAAAAACGTCATGTATGTATGGTAAAAATGCAATAACAAATAATTATACAAAATATTATTCAGTCATATTAATGACCTTCATTAAAAACTCCTCTAAAGTATAAAAACACTTATTTAATAAATAAAGACGTAGACTTTTAAAGCTTTTAAGATTTTTATCTTGTTTTAACACATTGGGAAGATTATTAAAAATCTTTAAACTTAAGGTATATGGAGAGTTTTTGCCACAATCTAGTCGATGAAACGGCAATCTAAAATTATTTTTATTTTTAGTATTAAATGTATGTATCTCACCATTTACAATAAACGAAGATTTATTTTTAAAAACATTTAAGCAAAGTTCATAGATAAGAACAGAAGCCAACGTAAGAATATTGAACTCTACAAATAGCCTTCTGCATGAATGAAAGCGATTTACTCCGGCAAGGCAACGCACGATCCTCTTCTGCTGAGTGAATACCTGAGAGGCAACCGGACATGCTCCCCAGAAACAAATCCCATAGTTTAAGCGAGAGGCCACTTGGGCATAATACACCGATAAAAGTTGATTCTTCGTTAGAACTCCTTTTAAATTACGAATGAGGAAACATTGCGTGTTCAATTTAGAACAAAGAGCTTCACAGTGTTGCCTCCAATTTAAAGTATCTTCAATTGTAACCCCTAAAAATTTTATATTATGTACTCTATTTATATCCCGATTATCAATCTGAACATTTATTTTTAAGTCATTCATATTTTGTCTTGTATGAAAGCGCATATAGTTCGTTTTTGAAATATTCAGGAATAAAGAATTTTCACTAAACCATGAAAGAAGGCCACTTAAATTCCTCCCGCAGTTCGACTGCAATATCTCATCAGTCTTCCCGCTAAAAACAATGGACGCATCATCAGCATAAAGTGCTGAGACGCATTCCTTATCCAAGACCGAGGTTATGTCGTTTGTATATAAAATGTAAAGGATTGGCCCCAATATGGACCCTTGTGGTACTCCTATATTTATATTTATTGTGCCTGAATTTGAGACCATTCTATTAGAGTCTATTACTTGATTTATCGACACAAACTGTTGTCTATTTGTTAAAAAAGTTGATATCCAGTTTAACGCGAGGCCTCTTATGCCATAGTCTTCAAGCTTTTTAAGCAGTATATTGTGATTCACACAATCGAATGCCCTGCTAAGATCACAAAAGACCCCAACAGGACATTCACCTGCGTCCATCAGGCGTATAACCTCCATATAAAAGTGATTAATTGCATCTGCTGTACACTTTTTGCCCGAAAACCAAACTGATTAGAAATTAAAACATTTTCACGAATCAAAAATGCATTTAATCGTTCCACAAAACAATATTCAAAAATTTTTGAGAAACTGGACGAAACTGCCACTGGGCGATAATTTTCTAACAACTGTGGGTCTCCCTTCTTATAGACTGGGACCACCTTATTAATTTTAAGCACTTCCGGAAAAGTGCCTGTTTCAAAAGATTTATTCACCAGAAAAAGCATAGGATCAACGATAATATCAATTATCCTCTTTAAAAGAAAGCTTGGTACCCCGTCATGCCCAAATGATCTTTTGTTTTTAATTTTAGACTTTAACATATTTAAGAATTCACGCCTCTCATATGCAAACAAATAAATGCTGTTGCCAGAGTTTTTCTAAGTAATTTTTTTAATTTTATTTTTACTTTTTATTTGCTTTAAAACTTGAATCGGAGCATCTTGAAAAAACTTGTTAAAACTTACCGCTATATCTTCTGGACCAGTAACAACTCTATCCCCATTTTTAAAGTCGTTATTGACTGCTGCTGATTTTGTTGTGTCAGCGATTTTACAACTTGCCAAGCAGACCTTGTGGGATTTTCAGAATTTACAATTTGATTCTGATAAAAATGCCTCTTAGTTTCACTCACCAAAAGCGCGTGACGTCTCCTTGCCTCTTTATAAACAGGTTCCAGACAATTATACTTTTTTCATTTGAAATAGGTCCCTAAGATTTTGGCTAGATGTCCTTACCTCTTGAGAAACCCAACTTTTTTATTAAGCCTACAAACAACACTCTTTAAAGGAAAATTAAGATTAAAATAATACAAGAAAACATTTAAGAAACATTTAAAAGACTCATCGAAATCTTGCTCTATGTAAACGTTACTCCAGTTCTCCTGAGAGAGATCTTTCATAAAGTTTACAATATTTACTTCACTAAAGATACGTTTTTGTTCATGTAAATATTCTTTGGGTTTTAACACAAGATACGCCAGAATTTACAAAAACAGTATTGTGATCAGATAAAGTATTTTCCCAAACTACGCTGTAAGAATCTAATGAGTTGGTAAAGACATGATCCAACACATATTCACCTCTAGTTTTTTGTTTAATAATATTATTATTTAGATTAAAACCTGATAATAAATTAGTTATTTTTTTATAGTATATCTTATCTCTATTTGGATCAATATTAAAATCTCCTGCCAAAATTATATTTAAAGTAGGCTTATATATTTTATTTAATACCCTATTTAATTTATTAATGAAAAAATCAAAATTGCTGAAATCAGGTGACCTATAACACACTAAAATTAAAGTGTTTTTAGCTTTTTCTGTTTGTGTATGCCATAATGTAGCACAAATTTCAAATTGCTTTTCAACACAATGTTCCTCCATAATTATGCATTTGGTAGATAGATCACTGCGACACCATATATGACAAAATATGACAAGATATCGAAGTCGGATAAAATTCGGGTCAAAGGGTGTCACTTAAAATACTTTATGGCATAAAAATAATTTCGGTCACGTGGCCTACTGTCCAGGGGCACTATAATTTTTTCAAATAGAAAGGGTGGTTATGTCATTAAAACCGCATTGTTTTTTCACTATTTAGGTCAAATTTTAAGCGGTTCTAAGCTAGGAACGGCTGGACGGATTTTCAAAAACGAAGTATCGTTGAGAAGAGAATCAAAGGATCTTTAAAACGAGGTGCTAAACACCCCCTTCCATTAAAAAAAAAGTTGCTAGTACCTCCTTGACACTAGACAACGTGACCCAAATTATTTTTATGCCAAAAAGTAATTTATGTTACATTCTTTTACACAAATTTTACCCAATCTTGACATCTTGTCCCATTTAAATGATAAAAGAGGCTTTTATTAATTATATTTAATATATATATATATATATATATATATATATATATATATATATATATATATATATATATATATATATATATATATATATATATATAAGTTTACCTTTTTATAATTTATACTTTGCCCGTTTTTATTAAACACGTTAACTTATCAAAACATTAAACATAACTTAATATTAACAAAAGATTTAGGCAATTAACAACGTTTTTATTAGGGACCTATATATTTTATATTGGGCATTCCGGACAATTTTTCCCTGTTAATGATATAGATACTTTGTACACTAAGATTTCTATAAGTGCTATTTTAAATAGGTGCTATGTGCTATGGTAGGAGTTTCGTTAGTTAAAAGTTTTAAAAATATAAATTGTAAAATTTAAATCACGAAGACAAATTAATTACATCATTATATTTATTCATATTACCATAAAGACTATTTAAAAAATTGCCTATTTTGGATTTAAATTAAATTTTACATTAAAACATTTTTTTATATTTTTTTTACTAGAACCTATTTAATTTAACAAAAAACTAATTTTATTTAATTTTACCAAATATTATTTTCATTATTAATTTAAAATTAATAACTAAAACATGAATCAAACAAACGGTATTATTATTTTTTTAATATATTTCAATAATTTTATAAAATAAATTATTTTGTATTAAAAATAAAATAATAAAAAAGTCTTATTTATAAAATAAAATAATTATCAATATTTTAAATATTACCCATTTTAAAGATTTTAACAAAATAATATATAGGCGTTAGGAATAACAACCATTTTCTGGTTAGTAGTGGTTAATTTTTTATTTCTATTTAGAAGTTATAACGTTCGTTATTATAGGCCTAACTAATTTACCTTAAAAACTGTTTGCATAAATGAAAACATTCCTTTTCTTTCCAATCATAGGCATACCTGCAACAAAATAAAATTTTTAATATAGAAATAAAGAAGAGAAATAAATATTTTAAAAACCATATTATACAAAAACTATTTTTACTATCAATAAAATATGTTTTGAAAACATTGTTGACAAAAACATAATCTAATTTTTTTATACCATATACCTATTCCGAAGAAAGGATCTAAATCCCTTCCATCTAACTATAAACCAATTTCAATCCTGTCAGTTCTTTGTAAAGTAATGGAAAAATTAATTAATTCACAAATTCTTAAGTACTCAGAAAAACACAAAATTTTGCATGACAGGCAGTATGGATTTCGCCACAAAAGATCTAAAGCAGATCTTCTTTCCTTCGTATCACACTGTTGGAATAAGTCTCTTGAGTTTCTAGGTGAGTCCCAGATCGTTGCTCTTGATATATTCAAAGCTTTTGAACAGGTCTGGCATGCCGCACTTCTTAATAAACTTTTTTCCTATGATCTTTCAACTAAACTCTGTACTGGGCTCTCTAGTTATCTATCTGATCGACGTATATCAGTTATTGTGGACGGCCATTCTTCAAGCTTTCACCAAGTAAATGCTGGAGTCCCTCAGGGCTCAGTTCTGGCACCAACATTGTTTCTTCTTCACATTAACGACCTTCTCTCGTCCACAACTAATTCCATTTATAGTGTCGCCGACGATAGTACCCTTCACTCCAGTTTTTAGGTTCCTAAACCCATCACTAAACCTGACTTGGAAAATAAACGCAAAGCGATGCAGATATCTCTTTCGCAGGATCTTAATTTAATATTGGATTGAGGCACCAAAAATCTCGTCCATTTTAATGCATCCAAAACACAGTCATGTTCCTTGTCGCGAAAAGAGTCATCAAATACTCATCCTCTACTTATGAGCGGCCAAGTTTTACCGAGCAAAGACACCTTCAATCTGGGCGTCACATTTGAAAGTAACCTTAACTGGCATAAACACATTGTATCTATAGCCACGGCAGCTTCAAAAAGCTTGGATTTCTCTTTCGAGCCAAAAAGTATTTTTCTGCTTCTAATTTATACAGTTTATATGTGTCCCAAAACCGACCTCCCTTGGAATATTGTTCTCATATCTGGGGCATGGCGTCCCCCACAACCCTAAGCATTCTTGATTCTATTCAAAGAAGAGCTATTTGTCTCATTAATGATCCTTCACTTACAGAAAGGCTTCCCTTTCTTGCCCATCGTCGGGCTGTGGGGGACTTATCGCTTTTTTATAGGTACTTTCATGGCTTCTGCTCTGAAGAATTGTCCAGTATAGTTCCTCCACTTACTGTTCCCAACAGAGAAACTCGTGGTTCCGCGCGTATGCATTCCTATACGGTCCAATTGGACAGGTCCCGAACTTCTCACTTTGTTCGTTCTTTTATCCCCAAATCTTCAAGTATTTAAGTCCCGTGTCAACAAACTCCCTCTTACCTCGCTTAAGACAGCCACGGTACGTTAGTATTTAGGCTTTTAGCCTTCGTGGTTTGTCCAAAGATAAAAAAAAAATAACAAATGTTTTAACTATTAAGTTTAGGTAATAAGATCTGTCTGTTTTAGGTACGTTTTTTAAAAACCGCAACTTTTTAAAAAGTTTTATTCTTTTACAAAAAGGTTTCTACAGTTCTACCAGTTTTATTACTTTCAAAAGATTATAGTCACCTAACTGATTTTTTAAAAAGCAAAAAGTAATTTACTTTTGAAAATTTGGCTATTTATTGTGTTTTACTGACATACACAAAAAAATACTAACGTATGTCCTAAAAGTTTTGGCACACAATATTTATCTTGGTATACGAAGAAGCTGCGCTTGAGAGTATTTGGGGCACTTACGTCTCTTTCGATATTTAAGACCATTCCTCCTCAATTCCAACGATATCGTACTCTTAGAAGATCTGTATTGCCTAGCCAGTCTCTTCGTTGACATTCCAATATGGTTTTTGCTCTTCTCACCAATCTCTCTGACCTCTGTGGGGTAAATGCACGTGGTCTTTCACTTTTTGGGAGATTCAGACATGGTATTCTCTGCTCGCACTCCGCTATTGTTCTACAAATGGTTCTGCGTGAAATGTTTTCATTCTGGAATATTCGACAGATTTCAGCTTTGGGTATCCGCCCAACTAACTCGTAGATACTTTTTCTTATTTCTAATTTATACGACATCTTAAAGCGAAAACTTCAAAATATTTGTTTTTGTTAAAATTAAAGACAATGAGTTTTGTGCCAAAACTTTTAGGACATACGTTAGTATTAAATAGTCTATTAAAATATTGTTCTAGTGTTAAACTTTTTCAAGTTATTACTAACCCTTATTTTTATTATTTATTATTAGTACCACAGGTGCCTAGTGTGTTCGAAAATTATATGTACAGAGTGTCCGGATTTCGTTGCAATTGCAGGTTATCTTGGTTATTATTAGAGATAGAGACTTGCGGTTTTTAGCAGTGTGTTGCTTCATTTTAATTAAACTAAAAGAATTTTCACAGCTCTCTCTCTCTCTCTCGTTTCTGACATACTGGGTTAGTAAAAAGTGCCTCAACTCTTAATATTCTTTAAAGCCGCTAAAGCTACATTTAGTTACCTTATTTGATAACTAGGGTGTTTTGGACATGCGGATTTACATAGTGATATCGACATTATTGCCAGATTTTTCAGTTTTGTACTACACGTATATATATATATATATATATATATATATATATATATATATATATATATAGATATATATATATATACAGGGTGGCCCAACATATTCGACACGGTTTGTAGCTGGATAACCATGGGGTTTTTAAAAAAGTAAATACCGAAACATATACAGGTCGGATAAGGCCACAGTATAAAATTATTTTACTCTATACAGGATGTGTCAAAAAAGTGTGACGTATCAAAGTTATATTTTTTTTAATGGAACACCCTATATTTTATGACGGTTTTAGATTCTACATAAATTTTTTTTGTAAACTGGTGTCCCCAAAATTAAATTACACAAACCAAACAGATTTTTATTAATTTATAAAATTGCAAATAAAGTGAGCAACTTAGAATTAAAAATAATGCCAATATTTTTAACCTACACACATTGTTTAAATAGCAGATGAAAAACAATACAAACAATTGACCCTTTAAAATTTTCAATTTATGTACGCCTATGACTAACACCACCAGAAGTTGAGGACCGAAAAAAACGTCGTGTGATTTTTTTTTAACAAAACTTAATATTTTATTGGGGTTAAAAGTTAAAGCATTTAAAACATTTTTATAATGATTTTTTATTAACCGTAATGTTATTTATATTTTTATTTAATTTCAAAAATTAGAAACCAAAGTCACCAAAACCTAAAAAGGGAATTTATAATTGGCTCCTAGTTAAAAAGTTAAAACAGAGGCAAATAAAACTTTATTTAACATAAATTTAATTTAAAATATAAAAACTTTAGTTTAATATAAACTTTATTTAAAAATGTTTTATAACAGTATGATCAATTAATAACAGAAAACTTCGCAATGGCAAAATTGGAAGGTCTCTTTGAAAAACAAAAACATTAGGTTGAAAACAGTTTTTTTTTCAGTGTTTGGTTAATAATTTTCTTTGCAGTCTTAAATTAGGTTTTTCTCCAAAATTTTAAAATAAAAAAGTATGTTAAAGATTGCTTTTAAGTTTCGGTTTATTTTGTCACATTTTTGTACTTATCCTGGTAAAAAAGAAATAAATTGATAGTAAGAGAGCTCAAGAGGGAATTTCGGGATTAAATATAGCGCGGCGGATTAATAATCAATCATAAAAAACAAAAATATATCCATCGGAAAATGCCAAGCGCGTCAGATTAAGATAGGATAAGTTAATTACATGCTAAACAGTGTTTATCTGACAATTTGAGAGTGGCGCGCGTAAAGAAAACGTCAGTTTAACATTTTTGAGCGTGAGTTTTTGTTCATTTTAAAGAAAATAATTCAGGGACAACGAAAAATATAATAGGTCTCTATGACGCTCGAGTAAATCCCCATTTAGCACCGTGGACTGCCCTACTTTTTTTATCTTTGGACATACCACGAAGGCTTAAAGCCTAAATACTAACGTACCGTGGGTGTCTACTACTACAATATGACATTCTTAAACTTGAATCTAACAATTCTAACACCTTTGGCTATTTTTAAAATTATTTATAGACCATTTGCTAAATTGCTTTTTTACATATAAAAATACATATCGGCAGTTCACAGATTGGGTTTACAGACGGTATAATTATCAAAAAAAAAAAATGTTTCATTAAAAAAAAATGATTTTTTTTTACATGGTATGAACAAAATTTTAAAACGTTTTTCTTCAAGAGAAACTGACTTTGGTATTTAAAATAATTTTATAAACAGCTTTTTCCTTCATATTGTGAACACCTAGTATAAAAAAGGTATACATTTTGGGAATTTTAAAAATATACATTTTTGGGAAATTTAAATTTTAACTGGGTTACTTAACATTAGGAAATTTGCTACATAAAAATATACGTGAGGTGTCAAGGTCTTAAAAGTATAAATTAAACAATTTTCTAGGTTACTCTTATAATAATAAAATAAAAACATTAAACAAACTGGGTAGCGTAGAAATGCAAAACAAACACTGGAAAATTTGATATTTAAAGAAGAGAGAAAGAAATTAAAAGGGAGATTTTATCAGATAAGAAGTAGTTAGTAAAGTCAAGTATTAAGTTAAAGTTTTAGTTAAGCCCCCGTACGGGCTACTCCTAGGGGCGGGTATGCCCGTACTAAATTAAGTTACTCAAATAAATTAAGTTGGTTTTAAAAAATGCAAAGTTAGTTTTGATGGTCCACCGGTCTCATTGTCCCAAAAAGATAGTTCCATATGGTACATTTGCCCAGTGACGTAAAGAAGCCCTTATATGTATTCAAAATCCACGTCACAATATGGATATATTTATTACAATTTTAGAACTGTAAACGCTTTTTTTTAAATGTATTTTAAGACTTAGTATTAGTTAAAATATTTATTTGGTAAGGTGTTACAGCTGATCTCCGGAAGCTCCTCTTCAAAAAGATGTTTTGCGGTAACCACTATATCTTTGAACTAAATCCTCTGAAATTAAAAAACCAAACAGATTTCATTAAAGTAATATATTTAGTATCGAACATAAGGAATAAGCATAATATTTTTTTGGCAAAATGCCGGATTCTCAAACAAAAAAATTGTTTTTGACCAAAATGTTGGCTCTAAATTGTTAATAAAAAAATAAATATTTATCGGGTAAATAATTACATTGATTAATTATTAAAAAATATATTTAAAAAGCTTGTGTTAAAATTTAAGACTAATTAGTTTAGCCGTTTTCGAGTAATGTTGGTCACCGACTTTGAAAACACCATTTTGAGAAAAACGCGTTTAAAGTTTGAAAAGCACATAAGAGCACTCTGAAACGCCTTTTTAAATTTGCGTGTAACTTTAAAAATATTTTCCGGGACAATATAAAATTTTAATAAAAATCGATTTTTCGAAAATTCTAACTATTTATAACCATTGAATAATTAAAAATAAGAGTATTATACTCTTAAAGAAGAATTATGTTTGTAAAGTTTTTGTAAAGCCGGTATACAAAAACAAAATTTTATATTATTAAAAAAATATTTTAAGTACCTACTATACAATTTCTTGAAAAAAAACAGATTTTCAGCTGCATCATATAAGGGCACATATGTCCGTAAAAACGAGCAGGATATATTCTTATGTGTTTTATACAAATTAAAAAAAATCACATATTCTAGGATATCCTATAAAACTGCTACGCCATAGCTCCCAACAACCTAAGAGAGCCCCGCCCAGCGGGTAATGCCGTTCACCATCACAATTTCTAAACGTAATCTTTAATCGGTTCAATACCTATTATTCAGTACAAATATTAAAATGCTAACTTAGCTAATTTGCGCTTCGCGAAACCGCATTTGGTGGTGGGTGAGATAAAATTGGTAAAATGAGTTAATGAAACTGCACTAACATGTAAAATTAGGTAAAAATTACATTTTTCCTTATATTTTTAAGAAAAATATAAAAAATATGAAAATTGTAAATGCATAACATAAAGTCCTAAACGTAAGACAAAAACGACTACTAAACGTCAGTTATACCATCAAAATATGGAAAGCAATTGTCAACGTCGGAAGATTCTGATTCTATTTATGCATGAATAAAAGAAAGTAGATTCATAAAGTGTGTATTAGCCTCAGGTTTAATTAAGGGATTAACAAAAAAAAGATTTAACTAGTTGTTTGAGTACACGAAGACAGAGAGAAAGGAATTTGATCTATAAGAGTTTTTCTCTGGCGCTTTAGGTCGAACGGTCAAGCGGCAAGGCTGCCACTATAAAGTGGGTGCTTAAAGGTAGGAGGAAGATTTTTAATTTGATCTACTTACCTGACAACACTGTGCCACTGAGCGAGCAGTCAGTGAAAGTTGTTTTTTGTGGTTATGTCTATTTTTGTTTATGTTTTTATTTTTTCGGAAATTTTATTATTACTCTTTTTAATATTAGAAGAAATCTTATACTGTGTAGTAACTTAACGTTAATAAGATGATTTTCGCTAATTTGTTTTCTACTGTTTAAGGTAGGTAAAAAGTTTTTTACTGTCACTACAATAAATATGTCACTTGCAAAACCAATAGCAGTTTTTAGAATGACATCATAATATATATCACACGAGTGTTGTAAAGTACTTTGCAACACTAGTGCTGCAAAGTACTTTGCAACACTAGTGTGATATAACGCATTTTCTATGCATGAAACCAGTGTGCTATTTGCTATTTTCACAACTGGTCGTAGGAAAAAAATATATAATTTTTTGTTTGTTTGGTTTAACCTTTTAGTTTTATGCCCTTTTTTATTTAAAATAATTTGTATGTCTAGGTTTTTATAATAAATATTTGATAACAAGTTATAGGGTTTACTTTGTGTAAAAATCTTATTCTATCTTATTTTATGGCTAAACATATTTAACTTGAAGGGCGGCCCTGTCCACCCTAGGTGGGTGGCGTTATCCAACCTATTGGGCATCGTCGCTGATTGGTAGGGTCTTAAAACCGATAAGTTTTTTTACTAAAAACGTTGACTTATTTAAAAATGAAGCATATTTTAATATAAGCAATGGTTTGCACCAATCAACGCCATTTTTAATAGAGACCTATATGTCACTGATACTTCACAATATTTTAATTTGCTTACGTGAGCGGGGCTTTCCGGACCTCTTCTATGTTATTTTTAAAAATATGTCGGGCACTGGGTAAAAACAGAAAAGTTAATACCTGGACATTATTTTTCAAAAAAGCAAAATTAATTATCTTTCAAATTGATTAGATGGCACAAAATCCAAGGCTATATAGGACCAAAGGTTTTATTTTGTATAGTGCCAATTTTTGCTTTAACCACCAGTATAATATTGTTTTAGAATCCAGCTGGCCACATAATTTATTATCCGCACAACAGCACCGTCCATTAATCTTGTCAAGCAATGTAGTTACAAATTAAGGACTTTTATTACAGAATTTTACAGACAACATTTATACTTTTAGTGGACATTTCATTTGGACATTATGCGATCTGGCATTATTTCCAAAGAAGAAGTAAACAAAAAAAATCAAACGACCCAACGAAAAGTCACTAAATGGCTAAAAATATTAAATTTCTAAAATTAAATGGTTCATAAACATACTAAGCTAGTAAAGAGTACTGCAGGTCTTAAATATGGCTTAAAACAGACGGAGCGGTTTTCGTCGAGTCGGCGCACGGTGGTGAGGTCATATTAGATCATGCGCCCAAAATGCAAAAACTATTAATTTTGTTTTTAGATTCAGAAATCTAATGTAAAATAAGTTTTCTGAGAATTTTTAAAGTAAAGACAAGTAAAAACTAGTTAATTTATCAGCAAGTATGAAAAAAAAGCATGTTTTGCCTGGCCTGGTCTGGATGCCTTTCAAATCTTGTAATGCATTTTTCACAAACTTCCCGTTAACTGCTTCTTATGAAATTAGGCAACGGTAATGTAGGTTCGGTAACAATACAATATTATCAAGAAAAAATGGGGTGTTGGGGGTGGGTCCGGGATGTCAAGGGGTAAATTTATAACTCTGAAACCAAAGCAGATACGAACATGCGGTTTTCAGATTTTTGATTTTATCTATTTTTTTTATCTTTGTACAAACCACGAAGGCTTAAAGCCTAAATACTAACGTACCGTGGGTGTCTTAAGCGAGGAAAAGATAAGATTAGATTAGATTAGGAGGTGGATTGCATATCCTCTAATACTGCAACGTGCTCAGGTTTATTGTGTGTCCTCCGTCCATAGGTTAGAGCACGCTATCCAAGCCGGTCTGTTTAATCAGACTCCACAAGCTTGAAACTGGCCCCTGGGTATATCTTGCCGTTTAAGGTTTTTCTTCACCCAGCCGGTAAGCGAGGTAAGAGGGAGTTTGTTGACACGGGACTTAAATACTTGAAGATTTGGGGGAAGAAAAGACCTCCGCGGGCAGCAGGTTCCACAACCTAGAAACTCTAGGGATAAAAGAACGAACAAAGTGGGAAGTTCGGGGCCTGTCCAATTGGACCGTATAGGGATGCATACGCGCGGAACCACGAGTTTCTCTGTTGGGATCCGTAAGTGGAGGAACTATACTGGACAATTCTTCAGAGCGGAAGCCATTGAAGTACCTATAAAAAGCGATAAATCCCCACAGCCCGACGATGTGTAAGAGAGGAAGCCTTTCTGTAAGTGAAGGATCATTAATGAGACGAATAGCTCTTCTTTGAATAGAATCAAGAATGCTTAGGGTTGTGGGGGACGCCATGTCCCAGATATGAAAACAATATTCCAAGGGAGGCCGGAGTTGGGACACATACAAAGTGTTTAAATTAGAAGGGGAAAAATACTTTTGGCTCGAAACAGAAATCCAAGCTTTTTAAAGCTGCCGTGGCTATAGATACAATGTGTTTATTCCAGTTAAGGTTACTTTCAAATGTGACGGCCCACAAGATTAAAAGGTGCCTTTGCTCTGTAAAACTTGGCCGCTCATAAGTAGAGAATGAGTATTTGATGACTCTTTTCGCGACAAGGAACATATTGTGTTTTGGATGCATTAAAATGGACGAGGTCACAATACAATTATTAGTGATGAGCAGTGTGAAGGGGGTATTTTTACAACTTTAAAACCAAAAAGATACGAACATAGGATTGAGGTTTTCACAATATTTTTTATAATACTCTATTGACCATCAATATTATCTATAAACAATATCGTGAAAATACAATATGTATTATGAAAAATATGAGGGTGTAACAATAAATTAATATCATTTGAATAGGCAAATTCGGGCAGCTACAATGAAACATTTATGAATGACGGTAAGTTTAAGTTTATTTTTAGTGCAAAATCTAATCTTCGGCAAACTTCGCAAAATATTTATTTTCTCGTAAAAAGTGGAAAATTTTAATTAAAAAAAAAATGTGCGTATTATCTGGCAAATTGATTTTATTCAACTTAAAGAAAGATATTTTAGAAAACCAAATATTACTACTAAATAGAAAAAAACATTGTATTATCTTAAAAAATACATTAAGAATAAATTTTACAACAGCAATTTTAAAAAATACTCATGCTCATTGATATTTTACTCACTATATTAAAATATTTACTTACCTTGAAAAAACTTCTGATATTGAAAGTATTTTGTTTTATCAGTAATATTTTGATGGTATCAATTGTATAATATTTATTATAGTAAATGTGATTAAAAAATAGTGACATGAAATATTTCATATATACTTAATTTTTTTAAAGAATTATAGCCACGAAATTACATTAGAGCTCGCCACTGTGCGGCGGTCGAGTCGGCAGTCGAGTCGATGGCGAAGCGGTGTTAACACACGAGTCGGAGCGACTCAGTGACACTTTTATGGCAGTAGTATATTACAAAACAGATGACTTGGTCGCCGCCATTGCAGCAGCAGCCAGTAGTCGCGACTGGCCGACTCGGGTGTTTTACACCGCTCTGTCCATTTTAAGCCTATATTTTCAACCGTTTAAGTTGCATTCACAAAATTTGATACCTCCCAAGCAACACAAGAATTTGCCTTTTCGTTTAATAAACGTTTATTAAACGATATTGTCGTGTATTTTTGATTTTGGTATATTTATTACACCTCTATTAAACATTTTTTAAACACGTGCATATTTTAATCGTATATTCAACGTATGTCATATCATCTTTTAATATCATAAAATTTTTAAAAAATATTTTACTTTATATTATGGTCTCATTTATGTGCGTGTTTTAAAAATGCACAAAAAATATGTTTATAGTTTGGAACTATTAATGATAATCTCATGAAACACTCTTATTTTCGAGTATTTTAAAAACGTTTTTTTTCTTACTATATTTACTGAAATTTCAACTTGTGAAACTAAAGCACAATCTACGTCTATTATAGATTATTTTTTATTAGAAAACTAACTATTATTGCTTTAAAATCATTATTATCATTCTCCTATGACAATATCATTGGTTTAGTAATTATATTTTTATAATTTTAATTTGATGTTAATATTTGCAAATATTTGACTTTGTGCTGCATATAAATAATATTGTCTAAAGTTCCCTAAAAGTAAACGTACCAATAATCTACAAAATTTACTCATCCGTTCGGCATTTTTCCAATAACAGCCAATAACAGCCTTACAATAACGACACGTGATGCGCGGCAGTTGCTTTTCTCCTCGGCTTTGTAACTAACCTTCGACACTTCGAAGTGACTTATGAGATTCAATGGCCGCCGAAAGCCGCTAAACAAACGTCAGCCGGCTTCATGTTTCTTTTGTAAAATATTGTGCAGTGCATTGTTTTTCCGATTGCTAATAAAGTAAGTACCTACTTTTTACCTTTATTTTAATTGCGCTCATATCAATTCAATAGTTATACATATTACATATAATATTAGATAAAAATTGTTGATGTTTTATTCGATGAAGTCGGCAAAAATGGCCGCTGAACCTGTTGCGGAAATTTTCGTTTTGATCTCTCAACCCCTATTATACCTTATTTATAAGGAATGATTATGTCTCAAACACTTGGATTAGGTGAATGTCACACCTTACACCTCTGTTTTGTTTTAATTTTTAGTACACTAAAATAAACATTATTGAAATATATCTTGGCTATTTAATGGTCTATTATACGTTTTTAATACACCATTTATAAACGTCTAATATATACGCTTTAATTTACGTGTATTGTGTACTATTTTAGTATTATTTTTAATTTTCTTAGAAATGTTTGGGTTGAAAGAAGTCGTCCATATTCTCAAAGAGACCTGATATAACATATCAAAAGAAAACAACAAAAAGTCTCTTTTTACTAATTAACCGTTAAATGGTGACATGTGTTTCGCTCCTAAGAGCATCATCAGACCCTAAAAATAATACAAACAAAACCAATCAATTACAATAAAGACCTTAAAATGCGGGAACGGGACGGGAGCGGGACGAATTTGGACACAAAATATTCCTCATGGATATAGAAGTATTGTTTTATGATGCGGGACCTATTTCCACAGCGGGATATATGTATGTATTCACAACGCGTTGGTGTAAATATATTCATATCCCGCTGTAGAAATAGGATCTGCATCCGTTTCGCCCCCGTCCCGTTCCGCATCCCGCGTTGGTTTGGGCGTATCTTTAATCTACCCTAACAATTAATTTATTATGCAAAAAACACTAAGATCACCTGTACTTTTAGTGACTTTGGGTTTTCTTTTTTTTACAGAAGCGGTCAAAATTTCATTTCAAGGTAAGGACCAGGTGCAGGGAGTTGCATTTGTCGGAGAACTCACAGACAAAGCTATCGGACAGGCATGCCAAGATTATTAAAAGATTATTATGTTTGATTCTAGAATTTTTTAAGTTTCAACTGTTTTTTATGTTCTATACAGTTTTCGTTGTGTTTTTATTACTTTTTATTTATTAGAGTGCAGTGTTAAGTGTTACCAGTTGCGTCCTTTTGATTTGAGAATTTGTTATTTTATTTATTTTATTTATTTATTTTTTTAGATTTAGTAAGCCTAAACGAATGTATTACCTAATACATATACCTATATTATACATACAAAATAAACGTTTTTCGTATACGTCAATATTTGATTTATTTCATATGGCTTTTTTAACGTAAAATTTATTCTAAATATAAACCTATAAAATTTAAGACTTTTTAACGTGTTTAGTAAACGTTACAGTTTTGTATATTATATACCAATTTATAGGGTTTATTAGAAACCGCTTTTTAATTGCTCATTTTATATTATAAATAAACGTATACTTTCAACGTCTAAAATTTGGATAGTACTGCAATATTAATACACCTATATTAGGCGGACATTTTAACCTATATTAAAGGTTAGAAATAAAGTAAAAATATACTACTGGTATATACGTAATTAAACGTTTATTAGAGGATTCTGTGTTGCTTGGGCTAGAAGAAATTGAACATGAAGAATTTACCAGTGATGTCGCCGCCGTTCCCAGATTTTTTAGTTATGTGCTACACGTCTTTTTTCATTTTTTTAAAATGAACACTATTGTCAGTGGCATTTTTAAAATTTTTAATCTTATATAGGGTTAAAAATGTAGTTTGCAAATTTGAACAATTTTTTAAAGTTTACACGAGCGCTATAATGCGTATAAACATGCGAATTTAATTAAACCTTATGTGGTCTTTAACGCTCTTTAACCTTTTTAAAAGTCGTAATTCGCATTACCTTAAACAATTTACAGGGTGTCCGGAAAGGTGACGTTATAAATGATATGGATGATAGAGTAAGCCAAAATAATTTTAGTACTTCATATAAAAAAAAGTTCTGGTTAGTATATTGATCTTTAAAGTTAAAATTAAAAAAACCCATTTTTAATTATAACTTAAGAAATGTTGCCACAGTAGGGTAGGGCGGGGCTAGTTGAGCATAGAGGTAATTTGGGCAATCAAAATATCTCAAAAACTATCGACCGCACGCGAAAGCATTAAATAGCGCAAAGAAGGGGTTGCGCGAGAGGAACTGATTGTGCAACCACTAGTGGTGACGCGGCGATCGAGAAAAGTATCCGTGCGCATTGTTTATTTTGTGATTAAAAAGTAAAATAATTGCAAGCCGGAAAATTTTATCTGTAATAGTTAAATGTATTCCGTTCTCAATCAGGTAAGTGTTAATCTTAAGTAAATTTATTGCAGTTTAAATATGTATAAAGATTTTAAATACAATTCTAACGGTTATTTAATAAATTTACTTTTTTAAAAAAATTCAGGTTGGGGTTAGTTGAGCTACAGTTGCCCAACTAACCCCACGGTTTTAAGTATAAAATGTTTTTTTTTTAGGATACGAACTTATAACAGTAAAACACTAAAATCTTCTCAAAATTTAAAAGAGGCTGCAACCCGAACTTTATACAAGCAACAAAGAAAACGAGCTGACCTATCTAACTTATAAATTTTCTCTGAAAATAGTTCGACCATACCCAAAGGCTGGTCCAAAAAAGCTGCAATTTTAACAGATACAGAAGGCATTACAAGAGAAGCAAAATAAAACTGCTTAAAAAGTTTAAAAAACGAAGATGAATTAATAGATATTAAATCCAATAGTTAAGCTAAGCTAGGTACGTTGCTGTTTTATTAATAAGATTTGTTGTCTTGTCACTATAAGATTATAAATATAAAAAGCAAATTGTCAAAAAGTGTTTTTATTGTAAACGTATCTAACATTCAAGCCATGATTTGACTATACTTTCTAAGTGCTCCACTAGCCCCATACCCTTGCTCAACTTACCCCACCTATGGGGTACGTTGGGCATACTTGACCAGCTACATTAAAATAGATGTAGCTCCTAAATTCGACTTATTAGAAAAAAACTACTAAATCCATCAGTATGCGTTATAGGCCATTAAGACGTATTTTTGAGGAGCTATAGCCGATCAAGTGAAAAATTGCTCAATTAGCCCCGCCCTACCCTACCAATAATATTTAAGCAACTAAAAACCCTAAACTAATGCTTTTGTTTAGTAAGTTAGTAGGTCAGGATTATACATGTTAAGACAATGTTTTTAATTAATGTATGCATTTTTATCACGTTGCATTGACCCTTTCATTTCTTTCTCATTTAAGTACAAAAAAAGGTTAACCCCATTTAAATCGATATTTTGGATACCAAAACAAATTATTTAATACAAATTGCGATTTTTAAATGGTCCAAGAGCGTTTACTCAAGCATTTTATTCAAATTCGCATTAAGCTGATGTGCATTAAAGCGCTCTTGTAAATTTAGTACCTAATTGACTAATAACAAAGCTACGGACGATACTTATTGGGGGTATGGCTATTTCTTGCTCAAAAGGTACATGTTTATGCATTTTCTTTGACAACACAGTCAATATTTATTGATAAATCTCAATGGTACATTAAAGTATAATATTAAAAAATATCATGTAAAATTTTTGTAAAAGAAATTTAAAAAATACGGCAATTATTCGACCTTTATATATTGGTGTTGAAATATGCGAAATCAAAAAATTTAATTTTTTTGTTAGATACCTAATCGATTTCCCCAGGTAACGCTGAGAATGTTTTTTGAAATTTTAATTTTTACTTCTTGAAGCACTTTAAGAAGGCAATTTAAAAATCAGCCTCTTTGTTTTTATTAAAATTAGAAATATTGACAAAGTAAAAAACAACTTTCCAGCGTTACCTCGAAAATTTTTCAAAA
Organism: Listronotus bonariensis; assembly: GCA_014170235.1. Lineage (NCBI taxonomy): Eukaryota > Metazoa > Arthropoda > Insecta > Coleoptera > Curculionidae > Listronotus > Listronotus bonariensis. The sequence continues at coordinate 28,159 of JACEGR010007122.1, read as the reverse complement.
AATAGTGGTAAAAATCGGTGCAGTAGTTGATAGTTAGTTCGTACAGAAGAGTAATGGATAAGGTGGTTACTTAAACCTCCGTATCTTCGTTAATTTTGCTTCGATTCATCTAACATTTTTGCAAAATATTTTTAAAATGTTTTTATTTACAAAATTTAATTTTAAAAATCAAAAAGCTTAAAACCACACTTCCCCTTTAAATAATAAAATGGCTTAGGTTGCTTATTTAAAATAAATCGACATAACAAAAACAATTTTACAATATGCAAAGAAAGACGTGTGAAGTAAATAATGGCATATAAAAGTTAATAGTTTTTTTTTATTTTCGTTACATCTATTCTAAAATAATTATTTGTTCAAGCAAAGCTTCAGATAACAAAGGTGTCTTTGATGCTGTCTTTTATTGTCAGAAACCTGTAAAATCAATTTTGTCGACACAATGACACGTTCAGGTTTGTAAAAGGATAAAAAAGGAAAAGATAAACAAGCCAAATGTAAAGCAGCAGGGCATTGATTTTCCAGTGAATACTATAGAGAAATTGAGTTTGGTGTACTGGGTGGTCCCATTTTAATAGTTTAAAGGGAGATTTCCTTAATTTCCGAAATACACTCCTGGACAAAAAAACCGGACAAAGAAAATTTTGTTAAAATTCAATCTTAAATAACTTTTTGGTTTTTTGACCGATTTAACTTATCTTTACGTCCAGTGGTAGCTTTTTCCATTAAGATTATTATTTATTATGGGGATTGCAAAAAGTTTTATAGGATTCGGTATTATACAGAGAAGAGCCAAATGTTGAATTTGGCCCCAAACTTTCGAACACCCTGTTGAATAATTTAACGTCAAAATTTTTTACCAGTGTATTAGTGTATTCTGATTTTAAAGCATAGATAACCTAAATTAAAATATGTAACAATATTAGAAAAAGTCTGCTATATCATACGCAGGTCAAAGCAAGATTAAATATTGTACAGGGTAATCAAAAAATAATTTCAATTTTTCAGAAAAGCAAATAGCCATATCTCTCTTCTTTTAACACCCTGTATTTTTTTACGTCACATGATGACAAATAAAATACACTTTCAAATGGTGTATAGGTTGCCTATACCTATCTTTTGTGCTTTTTTAGTAAAATCTGTTTTTACAAATTTTTAGTCCAAATGTTTATTTAAATTAAAGTTGGCTGTGACATAGCAGCCATTAATATTTTTCTTAAGTAAATAACGACCATTTAATAATTACTAGTGTTTTAGTCAGTTTAAAAGAAATTTAAATGATTTTAAATAAAAAACCCTACTTCTACAACAACAAGATGATATAATACTGGTAGGATGTGAAAAAAATGGTTTACTTTAATCTAGAGTTAATCCTGAAAAATATTCCAGGAGAAACCATCTGATAACTTTAATAGTTGCTTTAAAAAATTTGACACAGTGATTATGGATAATGAGAGAAACGAGTTATAGGTCACAAAATGTCGTCATAACTGACCAGAGGCGTTATTAGGATTGTTTAAAAACAGAAGTTCTATCATTACCACATTCAGCTGAAATAAGTGTTATTGGAAGTAGCATTATAAGCAACTAATGATTTTTTTCTGTGAATTTTAAAAATAGTGGCAAATAGTACAAAATCTTTTAATTTTGTGCTTTTTTTAAACAAATTTACAATTTGCAATAACGGCTTAGTAATTAGGCATAGCTATATCACAGCCTACTTACATTTAAATAGACATTTGGAATAAAAATACGTTAAAACGGAATTTACTTAAAAAGTATAAAAGATAGGTATAGGCAACCCATACACTATTTGAAAGAGCATTTGGTTTGACATTATGTGGTGTAAAAAAATACAGGGTGTTCCATTTAAAATTAGAGAGATATTGCAATTTGACTTTCTAAAAAATTAAATTATCTTTTGATCACCCTGTATAATCTATGATCTCGATATGATCTACGTATAATAAGGCAGACTTTTTCTAATCTTGTAACAAATTTTAAAGTTTAAGGAGTTTATATTGTTAAAATAAAATTAATTTAATTGCACCCCTGCATTTTGAAAAAAAATCAAATATCACAAAAATGGATAAAATTAGACACTTGGTACTATTCACAAACTTAAATTATTTTTTTATGTAGAATCTAAAACCGTCATAAAATATAGGGTGTTCTATTTAAAAAATATAACTTTGATACGTCACACTTTTTTGAGACATCCTGTATAGACTAAAATAATTTTATACTGTGGCCTAATGCAACCTGTATATGTTTCAGTATTTACTTTTTTAAAAACCCCATGGTTATCCAGCTACAGACCGTGTCGAATATGGGGGCCACCCTGTATTTGTATTATGGCGTACCTAACGACCATCATAATTATGTTTCCTTTAAAAGTTTGTATTTTCCTTTAGAATAGAGATACCGAGATAAATAAAAAAAATATTAAAAAAAATAGGACTTTAAAGTTCAATAAACTGGTAAAAAATTATGACATAACATTATTCCACAGGGTTTTCTAAAATTTGAGTCAAAGTGCAACATTGGGCTCTTCCCTTTTTAAAACTTTTGCAATCCCCATATTAAATTATAATCTTAATAAAAGGAGCTACAACTGAAATAAAAGTTTATTAAAAAAGATCAAAAAACCAAAAAGTAATTTAAGATTAAATTTAAACAAAATTAGTTTAAAATAAAAAAGCAGAATTATTACAATAAAAATGTAAATATAATATGTTGATAAAAAGCCTTTTTAAAACTCGACAGCGTTACCTCGTAAATGATGTACAGAAATAGTGTTTAAAATTTCAAAAGAATCGGTGCAGTAGTTTTGGAGTTATCAGGGGCACCGACTTTGAAAACGTGAGTTGTGAATTGAATACCTTACCCCCCTTAAACCAATGCGCTTAAAAAAACACGACAGCGTTACCACGTAAATGATGTACAGAAATAGTGTTTACAATTTCAAAAGGATCGGTGCAGTAGTTTTGGAGTTATCAGGGGCACCGACTTTGAAAACGTGAGTTGTAAATTAAATACCTTACCCCCTCTAACCTAATAGTGCCTAAGCCATTAATGAAATGGACGTCATAATAAGCGCCCTTTTTAAACCTTTTTAAAGGGGTTCCTTTTGACGAGTCTACCAAAAATATTTATACCACCATATACAGGGTGGTTCAAAAATCGGCTTCGACAACACCACATACTTTTTGTTCCCAAAAACGATAATCCTCCAAACTTGCCGCAGGCTCGCCCAATAGAGGATTTTTGGGCTGTACTATCTAGAAAGGTTTATCATGGAGGCTGGGAAGCACAAGATGAGGAACAATTAAGACGGCGAATTTACGAGAAATTAAGAGAAATTGAACCGAATTCCGTCTAGGACCTCGCATGAGAGACATTCGAATAAATTTGCGTCTGGTAGAGCAGAATGGGCCACTCCACATAATTCGATAGTATAGTTTAGTTACGTATTGAGTTGTAATTTATGATAACTAGTTAGTGTTTAAATAAATTTCTTCATTAAAAAAAACCGATAAATATTGTGTGCCATAACTTTTAGAACATGCGTTACTTTTTAAGAAATCGATCGCAGCAGTTTCCACTGGAACACCCAGTATTTAAGACTTAAAAACTGCACTCTAAGAGAAATATCTTTGTAAGAAACTCAATTTTATATAGCTAAACAAAAAGTGTAGATAACAACCCTGTTACCGTGCGACTAAACAAATAGCAATGATTTTCACAGGGTCTAAATTCCTTGTTTCTACGTTATTACATTTCCATTACAGTATCAAGAACAGATACTGGCAGTAACTTTGCGCACACAAATTAATTTTCTCGCCTTAAAAGCTTTAAGCACGTTCAAACCTCAGTATCTTATCCCGGAAAATTTAATTTAGGCTAATAAAACATTCATAAAGAAGGCATTTATACTTGCCGGAATCCTGCAATAACTGCTCTAATATTACTCCTGCTCTCGACAGGTCGAGGAAAACACTCTGCTCATAAGCACATGGCTCTCTAGATCTATTGCTTTAAATAGCTTGGGGTGCAGCTGCATATTTATTTAAATTACATATTTTCTTAGATATAGAGCTGCAGAGAGAACGTGCATGCCAATATTTTAATTTTGCTGAATAGTTGAAATTTCTTATCATTTTGCCTTAGTTTCTTGAATAAACTAAAGTGTACAGGGTTTTAATTTATTATTTGCCACCCACTTTTTACTATAACCAAGAAGGACAAAAAAACATTTTATATAAAAGCTTCATAATTTTTCCCCTTTAATCTCTTAAACATTAAAAAGAATCAAATGAACATCAAAAACGCAAGAAAAATAAAAAGGTAATCTTTTTTAAAATGGGACACTGTGTAAAATATGTCACCATTAGAACTTTTTCTTTCAACGCGTTACAAAATAATATATTTAATATATCTATCACTACTAGTTTCGAAAAATGACCATGTAAATCTGGATTTTTCTGGACGTTTCGGTGGCAGGTTTGCCACCGTTGTCAAGTTAAAAATAAAGTTAAAAAACAAAAATAAAAAATTAACCAATATTTAAATTAGAAATGATTAAAATTTTAGGCTTTTTAATATCGCAAACTGAAAATACTCTGTCGTATGTGTAATGAGTGACATATTATTTGTAAGACAAAAAGGTGATGAGCTAGTTAATTTTTAATACTTCAGTATCGAGCAAAGGCAACCAAGTGTTATTTAAATTAACTGAAATTGTTGCTACACAATTATCTTTATTTAATAATATATACGCACTTTCTTTAATTTTGCGTTTTTTCGAACAAGTTTCTTTTGCTTAAATTCCCAAAGCATCCCAGTTTATTCTATGATTGTTATCAAATGCGTGTTGACAGATTTTTAATTTATGAAATTCTGTGTTTTTAATGTATGATCTGTGTTCTTTTATGCGTTTAGCTAATGGTCTCGTATACCCCGGGACCAGGACCGAAGAGGTCCCGTTCTTTCCAGGCGTGTACCTAACAAAAAGATCATCCAAGAAATGAATCCGTTTAACCAATATAGAGCATATCTTTAACACGACCTAAAATGAATAATGTTGCTTAGAGGCAACCCGATGCATTTAGGGGTTAAATCTGAAAAATAGTATCTAGAATATAATTTCTATTATACATATATCTACAAACCCACGGCACTAAGATGATACCGTAGATGTAATGAAAATTATAACCAGATTTAAATGGCCATATTTCCGAAACTATTTTAAATATAGTACTAAATGTGTTATTTTTGTAAAGCTGTTTATTACTGTTTATTATACCTTTTAATAGTGACATAATATACAAGTGTCCCATTTAAAAAAGCGAATCTCTTAATTTTTCTTAAGTTTTTAATGTTTATTTGTTTCCTTTTTATGCTCAAAAATCATAGATGAAAAAGTATAAAACTTTTTTAAAGGACGTTTTATTATAATGTTCTTGGTTATACTCGTAGTTATAAGTAGGTGGCAAAATATAAAATAAAACTCTGTACAGCCAGCAAAAAAATTATCATACACCGCTTAGTTTCCATATTATTTTGTTTTGTTTTAACATTGCCCAAATAAAAAAATGTGTGAAAAATTACGTAGTTTATATTTAAACCTTAGTAAATTAAAAAATAAATAAAAATAACAATACCAAATTTTTTTTTCAAAACGCACAAAAACATTTACATAGGCTGCTTCAATTGGCAAATAGAGACGTCTTGTGCTGACTGTGTGACAGGGTGATTTTTAACCTATATTATAAGCATGAGATTGGAAAATAAAAAGAGAAAAATTACTTATACTGAAAAAAACAGTTACATATTTTTAGTTAGGAAGATAATCTATATTTCAAGTAAAAAAAAATAAGGACAAAACAAAAATAATTTGGTAAAGTATGGCTTTGGGTAGTTTTATTTTAATCGCGAAAAAATAAACTTATATACAACAAGAAGTAATATTGTTACAGACTTTCAAAAATGTGTTTAGGTTATACAATTTTAGAGAGTTAGGATCATGTAATTTAGTTTGTTAATTTATTTAAATAATTTATCTTAGTTTTTCGAAGTTCTTTCATCACTTTCGAAGGTTTCCGAAAACACCCGAATTATCCATTAAGAACTTTTATGCCATCCTGTACTATGGAATTTTCACGATATTTCTCGAAGATTCTAGATCATTCTTTACTCTTCCATCATACTATAAAAGGGCGACGGGAAACCTCCGATCAGTTAGTATAAATTCGACTTTTGTGGTGTAAACTTCGAGACATTAACAAGAGAAGATTTTGTCGTTGACTATTCATAGTTACGTTTCATTGTTAATAAAGGTATAAAAACGAAGACACGTGTTTCTATACGAGGTATTTTGGAACAATATTAAAGTACTAATAGCCAACCAAACATCTTTCTGACTTGTTTATTGGTCTGGTTTTTACAAAGAACAAAAAAACAAGAAAAAAACTTAGGCATTTCTTCCTTAAATATTAAAATAGTAGCCGACCCGTGACCGCTTCTTTGGCGGTAATTATATTTTTCTAAACTTTTTATTTAATTATAATAAAATACAGCCTATATATAGCACTGTGAAAGAATTTTTATGATCGGATCAGTATTTTCGAAGATTAGCCCTTACAAATAAATAAACAAACAATGAAAGGGACAAACCTAACCTCTTTATAATATAAGTATGGATTATTAAAAAACCTTTTTCGATATTTCTTATATTTACATTATAACGTTTTGAATAAATTAAAAAAATGAATAAAATTATTACACATATAACTTACTTAAAAGCGCATATATTTTTTAACTTACAATGAGTTACTTTTACTAAAATGATTTAAATCAGTTAAGCAGTAAAAATATAATTTTTTTATTCTTACTTTTAGTAACTGCACATTTTTCTAAAAACTAATGCCTTTTTTAAGCCACTAGTTTACATGTATTTCATGCATATGTGCTCCCGACTTTTATCCAGGTGAAAATTTTTATCATACATTTAAAAGCTTTTAGCTCTGAATTTAAATGTTACTTTAAACTTTAAGCTTTAAACAACTTTTTGTTAAAAAAATATCCCTTTAATGTAATCCTTAGGTTTTTACTTACATGCAAAACATATTTCATGTTTAAAAACTATTGAGTTTTAAAATTATTTTTTTATCTAAATAGTTTTATTCTATTTAATCTTCCTTTATGTTGAAGGTAACACACAAAGACAAGCAATTTGTTTTTTGATATCCCTTATTTGGTAAAAATTCTGAATTAAATTTTAAATGCCATTCTTTACAGTGCAATATATTTTTGTGTTCTATTTTTAAAATACTTTACTGTTGGTCATTTGTCATATCTAAAAAAAATAGGTAGCAAAAGGATTTAGGTATTGTTAAATCCATCGATAGTTTATTAATTTACGTTTTTTTAAAAACGCCACAGATTTATCCTTGATGTATTTGGTTTTGTCATATAAATAAATTTATTTAACCGTTTTTATATAAATATGCTTAGAAATAAATAGTGTTTCAAAACACCTCGTATAAAAACACGTGTCTTCGTTTTTCTACCTTTATTAACAAGGGAACGTAACTATGGTTACAAACAACGACAAAATCTTCACTTGTCAATGTCTCGAAGTTTACAGTACAAAAGTCTAATCTTTACTAACTGATCGGAGGTTTCCCGTCGCCCTTTTATAGTATGGTGGAAAGTAAAGAATGATCTAGAATCTTCGAGAAATATCGTGACAATTCCATAGTACAGGATGGCATAAAAGTTCTCAATGGATAATTCGGGCGTTTTCGGAAACATTCGAAAGTGATGAAAGAACTTGGAAAGATTAAGGTAAATTATTTAAATAAATTAACAAACTAAATTAAATGATCCTAACTCTAAAGTAATTTTCTAGAAACCTGCGGCAAATCCGATTTTGATGAAATTTGGTATACGGGGGTTTTTGGGGCGCCGCGCGAATTTTTTGGCGGAAACGTTTTGTTCTTGAGATATTCATCATCAGACTCGAAATTTACACTAATTCTATTTTTACAATATTTCCCTTCTTTTTGCACACAATTCATGATTTAAAGCTAAAGTGGCACACGATATTTGATTTTCACCTTTTAAAACCCCGTTTTTTACGTATTTTACATTATTTTTGCATTAAATTGCATAGCTATACTTTGAATCATTTCAATCCCAGTGTGCCATGAATCCCTATGTGTACGTATGGTTGCCGCATTATCAAAGAAAAGCCACGCAATTTAATGCAAAAATAATGTAAAAACGTAGAAAAACGGGGTTTTAAAAGATGAAAATCAAATATTGGACACTTTAGTTTTAAATCAAGAATTGTGTGCAAAAAGAAGGGGGAATAAACTATAAGCTTAGTTTAAATTTGAACTTTGATGATGAATATCTCGAGAACGAAACGTTTTCGCCAAAAACTTCTTTCTGATTCGTGATCAGCGCCCCAAAAACCCCCGGTATACTAAATTTCGTTAAAATCGGAGTTGCCGCAGGTTTCTAGAAAATTACCCTCTCTAAAATTCTATAACCTAAACACATTTTTGAAAGTCTGTAACGATAGAAATTCATTTAGTTACGGATATTTTTACGAAACTGTCTGATATTCAAAAGCAACAGAAATACATATTATTTGGTAAAAATCAATATTAGCCAATATTTCATTTTACTCATTTTTGACCGGGCTAATATGTTTCCCCAATGGTTTTTTTGTAGTTTCATATTTATGTTCGACAAGATTTTGTGAGTAGAAAAAAAGTAAACGGTCAGTATCTATCTCTATCTACTAGCTTTATTAAAAAAGAGACGAAAGAATGTTCTAGCTGGTTTAAACGTAATAAATAATGGGAGTTGTTTATATGTCATGTCCGTGCTGACAATAATACTGGGTCGAACTAAGGTTTGTTAGGGTTTGTTTCAGACGCAAATTTTGGTTATTCGAAAAGTAGTTCTTTTAGTTAAATGTTTGATTTCTTGCTTTTTTAATTAATTGTGCTTATTTTAGTAAGTATTTGTGACTCCTGTTTTATATTTATCTTAATGTGTAGCATTTTAAACGGTTTTTATAAATATTTAGTTATAGAAAATTAAATAATTGAATGTCGCTTCGGTTTTTTCCGACTTTAAAAGGTTTTTCTACAAATGAAAAAATATCCATGGCGGATTCAATCACAACTCTGATGTTTTGAAATATTTGAAAATTATGTCAGAACTTTAAAAACGCTCTGGTAATAAAATGTTTTTTATCTTAAAAAATAAAGTGGGTTTATTATTTAAATTTATTTACTTCAAAATAAAATTTAGCTCTAACTATCCAAGTTTACACTTTAACCCTTTTGCTTCTTACTTCCGTCCATAATTTTTTGTCACATACTAATTTTTTTAATAATCGCTTAATTTATCAACAAATAGTGGATCGGAAGAAACCTCAAGCTGCATCACAGCAGCTGCAGACAACAGGTTCGCAATGGTGATCGTTTCGACGCGACGTCTACGTCTAGGTAGGTTCGTGACGTGGTTCAGGACGTGGTACGGTTGCACAAAGTGGTACAAATCTGAACGCGGTAATAAAACGGAATAAAAAAAATGGTTATTGGCTTGAACGTTTGCTTGCTTGGAATCACATTACAGGCACCTATTGACAGAACATACGTATTTACGTAGTCGATGGGTATTATTTGCGGTTTAATTAATTTTAGTAGACAAGCATCCAGGGTGATGAAAAAGAAAGACATTGTCTTGTGTCTCTCTAGTAAAAAAAAAACATTTAATTGAATTCAATTTTTGAAATAAAGTGGCAAAATAGTTTTGTTTCATAATTTATTTTTTTATTTATTTATATTTACGACTTAAAATTACATTATTTTTTATACCCTTTTAAAGATATTATTTTTTAATAGAAAAAAACTTAAAATATAAATCGGCAATTTAAACAAAATATAAATCAGTATTTTTTTAGATAAATAAATTTCTGAAAAGTAACAGAATACGTTTTTATCTTGATGCAGAAAAAGAATGAGAAAACTTTTATTTTACATTCAGACAAGCAGCCAAACTTGTTTTAAAGTATACAAGTCTGTAAAAATGTTTTTCTATTTTCCAATTATTTAGAAATACTTCGATTTTTCCTAATGGAAATACGATTGTTTATTCACTGTCATCAGTACGAATTTCGCATTTAGAAATAATTTTGTTCAAACAAACGTAAAATTGTTTCTTTTTGGTAAAAAAATATTTTTTTACGACCGTTAAAAACTGCTGTTTTTTTAATCGTTAACATGCAGTTGCAGTACTCCATTCTAGTACACTACATAAAGTGTTAAAAAAGTAACTTTTTTTTAACACTTTAAAGCTTTTTTTATACTTTGAATTAGTTTTTGTTTCAATGCCTACTTTTTTTTTTTTACCCTTTCGGGGTCATCCCACCCAGGTCCGACGACCGCCCCCTAGGTGGTGCACTGCAGCCTGAAGGCTTATTGTACCTTGACCCCTACTCCTTCTCATTCACACACCATTCATTCCATAACTTGGATGGTTGTTGCTCGGTCCGCATCCCCGAGCAGAACACCGTGTGCCGTTGCCCAAAACACCGCCGTTGCCGGACACCCATCCAAATTATGGGCGCGCATTTTACTGCTTAACTCCGGAGATCGACGCTTGCCGATACAACCGAAGCAGCCACAAGCGCGCCTTTCTACAATAAACTTAAATATCAATTTATGCAATGTAACAGTAAACGAGAAATCAATTGAGCCAAGTTTGGAGCATTTTTTTTTATTGTATGAATAATTAGATAAAAAAGTTGTCCACGGAAAAAATACTCATATTAAAACATTCAAATTTAATTTTTATTGAAGTCACTCAGTCACTGTCATTTTTATAAGCCGATTTTGGAAGGAAAATGTGAGAAACGTACAGTTCATACTTCGCCTACGTTAACATAAATTATTTAAAATAAATTATATGAGCACAAAATTTGGTATCGAAGTTAGAGCTTTATTATTAAAATAATATAAAAATGTATAATCTTGTTATTACATTTTACATCTAACACAATTTTCACATTTGGCCTGGGAAACATAAAATAAAACTAAAAACGCAATTCTCCTTGAGAGATAAATACTTAAAATAATTATAATACCAAATGAAGTTTATTCTGAATCTGTTTCTTTTTGTTGTCTTGGAGCTAGGCACTGTTCACAAATTGTTTTCATATTATGTTTGCACATTGGCCGTTTATACTTCACACAAAAATTTGATGTCTTATTTTTTTTTGTCGGGGACAAATAATATATCTGTTTCGACTTCCTATATTTTTCGCAACTCAATATACATATTCTAGGTGAGTCCCAGATCGTTGCTCTTGATATATCTAAAGCTTTCGACCAAGTCTGGCATGACGCACTTCCTAATAAACTTCCCTCTTACGGTCTTCCAACTCAACTCTGCTCTTGGCTCTCCAGTTATCTTTCTAATCGACGTATATCCGTCATTGTTGATAGCCACTCTTCAAGCTTTCACGAAATTAATGCTGAAGTGCCTCAGGGTTCAGTACTAGCACCAACTTTGTTTCTTCTACACATCAACGACCTTCTTTCTTCCACAACCAATCCCATTCATAGTTATGCTGACGATAGTACCCTTCACTCTACTTTTCAGGTTCCCAAACCAATCTCTTAACCCGACTTGGAAAGCAAACGCAGGGCGATGCAGATATCTCTTTCACAGGATCTCAATTTGATATTGGATTGGGGCGCCAAAAATCTCGTTCAATTTAATGCATCCAAAACACAATCGTGTTTCTTGTCGCGAAAAAATCATCAAACACTCATCCCTTGCTTATGAGTGGCCAGGTTTTGCATAGCGGGGACACAACCTTGTGGGCATCACATTTGAGAATAACCTTAACTGGCATAAACACATTGTATCTATAGCCACCGCGGCTTCAAAAAGCTTGGATTTCTTTTCCGAGCCAAAAGTATTTTTCTCCTTCCAATTTATACACTTTGTATGTGTCCCAAATTCGACCCTCTCTGGAATATTGTTCTCATGTCTGGGGAATGGCATCCCCTACAACCCTCAGCATTCTTGATGCCATTCAAAGAAGGGCTGTTCGTCTTATTAATGATCCTTTACTTACTCAAAGACTTCCTTCTCTTGCCCATCGTCGAGCTGTGGGAGATCTATCGCTCATTCTATAGATACTTTTACGGCTTCTGCTCCGACGAATTATCCAGTATAGTCCCTCCTCTTGCAGCTCCCAACAGAGAAACTCGTGGTGCCGCGCGTATGCATCCCCATACAGTTCAATTGAACAGGCCCCGAACTTCCCATTTCGTTCGTTCTTTTATCCCTAGAGTTTCTAGACTGATGGAACCTGCTGCCAGCGGAGGTCTTTCCTTCCCCCAAATCTTCAAGTTTTTAAGTCCCGTGTTAACAAACTTCCTCTTACCCTGCTTAAGACACCCACGGTACGTTAGTATTTAGGCTTTCAGCCTTCGTGAATTGTCCAAAGATATAAAAAAAATATTGCTCAAAACTGGAACCTAAAGGAGCGCGTGGGGGTGAAATTGACGCCCACGCGCAATAAATGTGAATTTTTAAATAAAATGGTAGTTTTTTTGTGTTTTATTGTTATAAGCATATACCCAACAAAGTTTTAGAAAGGTAGCTATAATTTGTTTTTCATTCTAATTTTAAAAATCCTAAAGTTATTTAAAAATTGTAAAAGGTGGGGGTCTATTTGAGCCTCGCGCGCCTTCTAAAGGGTTGAGGTATTTTTTAAGTTATATGCCCTTGTTAAATGATGTTTAAAATAAATAAATAAATAAATAAATAACAGAATACTTGGAAAAATAAAAAAATGGTATTTTTTTCTATTGTTTTATTTTTTTCTTTAATGTGAATAATTAATTTGAAACATATTTTTTTTTGAGGCCACGATGTTTATGTAAGATAAAAATACTCTTGTAAGTATGAATTTTTTACCAAGCAGATCCTTTAAGGAAGAGAGGCACTTTTCCCATAAAGTTAATAATTTAAAAAAAATCCCATTTAGTATAAATTTCCGTACGGACATGCTGTATGTCCAAAAACCTTAATTGTTTGGTTTAACAAATTAATAGTTAAAAATTTTTATGTTTTACCCATCTATTATTGATCTGTAATACCTTAGAAACGGAATATGTTATGGTAGCAATAATACCTGCTATCACACCTAGGGCATTATAAGCGGGCATTATGATAATGCCCGCTTATAATGCCCTAATGCGCTGAATGCGATGGAAATTTTATTGCTTATCCAATTTTATTTCCCTCACAATAAAGATCAAGTTTATACAAACATATGTATTAAAATAAAATCAATAACTTACCAGTTCCTGAAAATATGCCTTAAAACGGTTTCGGTTATTTGAAGAATTGCGTTCGCATCTTTTCAAATACCAAATATGCCATACTTCCGATTATACTGTTGCCTTGATTTAACTGGCAAAAGATTTTCGGTCGCTTTTATGGCCTTTTCTCTTATATTTTGTGGAATTTCTTCCATTTTGAGCAAATCGTTAAATAAAAAATGCCAACTGACTAACTGATAGAAACATCAAAGTCAAACTTAACACCAGTCATTATCTACTTACGTATACAGGTACAGGTGCAACTTATTTTTTATATTGCGAATAAATAATGTAATTAGTCATTGAAAAACTCTTTTTGGGTAAAACATAAAGCATTGTATGCACCACGGGCTTTTCTGGACTATAATGACCAATCAGGTCGAAATCTAGCACTCGGGTCAGAGGCTCTCGGCTATTTCGACCTTCAGGGCATTATAGTCCTAGTAACGCCCTTGATACGTAAATTACTATTAAACCCATGATTAAACGAAATTTTAATTTTAAAATTAACACAAGAATTAATTATCTTTTAGGATTGTTTTACGTACTTAACTAAAACTCTGTATATTTTTCCAGATATTCCCTGTACGCTCATTAATAAAAAAATATGAAAGAAGGTAGCGGCTGGTTTATTTTTTTTTAACTTTGGTAAAAAGACTTTCTTTAACATAAGTGAATAAGCTGAAAAGCCGGATTTATAAAGTAAAAACTTCTTAACATAAAAGCGTCTTTGGAAGGCCAACATTTTTCGCAAATAAGACTGAACATAAGCATAAATGTGGAAAGAAGATTTTCTTAAGGCTATGCAAAAAAAGCACAAAGGTTTTTATTCCATTAAGCAAAAACTAAAAATATATTTATCATTTAATTAATTAATGTAAAGCTAAATATTGGGTGATTCTCAACCTATACGCATAAACTTAGGAAATTATTGCTAAGGGCAAACATTGATACAAAAGAAAAAAAGGGTAAAATATTTTTAGTTATTAAGATAACCAATTTTTGAAAATCAATATCACAGCTTTGTAAAATTATTTGGCTTCTTTTTTTTGTTCTCTAGAAAAAAATAAAAATGTTATAATATTTATTTTTCGCGTAAGTAGTAGCAAAGTCAGTTATAATTTTATTTTTACGTAAGAACATTTTAAAAGCGCAAATTCGAGTACCCTTTGAAAATAATACAAAAAAAACATAAAAAGGCCGCCTGCAATCGGAATATTTTATACAAAGGCGCCGCGTACCCTTTACAGCCACGCGCCAATACACTATGGGATAGAAATCCATTATTTTGGCCAAAAAGCAACTTTGAAATTTTAATGGCTCATGCTGTGTATTTCAAAGTAGATACTCCAAACTACATGTACGCAAAATTATAAAAGGATATGACGACTTCTATTGGGGTAATAAGAAACTTGAAAATGTATTTTAAGTAAACATAAATATACAACATTTAATCTACTTAGTTTATTATTACCCTTGTTTACTAAAAAAAAAGTAAAAGAGTTTAAATAATAAGAGCTATTGTTGTGTTTCCGATGCAGTCTCGCGAAGTCTCGCTACTTTTGTCAAAGATTTTTTACCTTTTCTTTATCAGTTTTTGTACTTACAATTGCCTTCCTACTTTTGCTACTTCTGAGTGTAAGGACAGATACAAGATTTTTTATAATTTACAAGGTTTTCCATTTTAAAATTTAATATGTTTTGTCCTACACTGTATATCCTAAAAGATAAAAGCATTCTGATGAAGATATGGATTCTACAGAATCTACCCAACAAAACAGTGTTATTATTTATTTTATACGTTAAAAAAATAAAAAAGTTGGGAAGATGTATCTCTATTACGCTTCTAAGAATAATTTAAAATTATTTTTCAGATTTGGATGGTCATATTTCGAAACTAATTGAGATAGACACATCAAATGTAGTATTTTTCTAAAGCATTTTAAAAGATTTTTTGGTGGTGATATAATATTCAGAGTATTTCATTTAAAAAAATCATACCTATTGTCGTACCCTGTATATCATATGAGATAATAATCATCGGATTACTGATTAGAATACTACCGAATTAACCAAACAAGCTGACATTTTACGTTTATTTTGTACAATAAAAAATAATAATGTTAAGTGGGGTGTAAATTTTTAATAATAACATATAATAAGTTTTAGGTTTTCAAAAAGCATTTGTAATAATTTATAATATTTTTTCCAGTAAAAAGCACCTCATTTTAAGTTAGATTGGTAAGTTTCAGAATTTTGACCAAAAAATTAATTTCTATCCCATAGTGCGATGACCACCTGCATCAACCGGCATATCATAAAAGAAATATAGCAAGGCATGCGAAGACAAAGCCTTCATTTATTTGCTTTAAAATTTTGTGATTTTTTTCTTATCAAAGAGCACCGAATTTACATTTTTAAACTGTTAGAGGAATTCCTGCTCATCATGTCGTTCACCGAGACGTCTCTTCATCAGTGATGATGCGCTATTGCCGAACTTCTTAGGACTTATCAAACTGGCTGTCCGGGTCCAAGTTGAATAATACGAATAACAAGTGTATCTTATAAAAAAACTTTACATTGTTCGACGGTAGGATATGATCGTACCGTTGATGACTGATACTTAAAAGCATAATTCAGTGAATACTTATATTAAAGAAATAGGTTCTTTGATCATAAAGGTTAAAGATTTTTGGTATAGGTTCTTAAAATAAGAACCTATTATTTTAAAGAAAATTCATTATATTTTGATAGAAACATTTAATATTTCTTTTGTTTTAAAATCTTACAACTTATATTTAAGATATTTAAGAGCTTAAATCATTAATCTTTAGAAGGTTCTTATTTCTTGATTCTGACGTTCTCAAAATAATACTGAGGATATTTTAATTTTAAAGAAATTTCTTTATACATTAATAGACACAAACCAAAGTATTTTTCTTCCAGTTGTAAGAGCCACTATCATTTTAAAATGAAAATAAATCTTCGTTTAAAAGCACAACTATTCAAATAGAATGCATATTTTAAAACCTTTTATTTTCCTAAAACAAGACATTTTTTTCTGTGTGTAAGTCTTTGGAAATTTTCTACAAATGTTCTAGCTAGTAGCCTACGATTAGGAAAACGTTCTTCGTAAATGCGTCCAGCTTCCTCAAATTGCAATAAGCCTCTCCCTAAATAATAAGCATATCGCATACCAAAAACATCTTTTCTGTATCAAAATGCACGCACTGATACAGAAATACATACTAAAAATAAAATGTGATTTTAATTCGGTGTAAACATTTTTTTTCGCCCTTTCGGGGTCATCCCACCCCAGGTCCGACGACCGTCCCCCTAGGTGGTGCACTGCAGCCTGAAGGCTTATTGTACCTTGACCCCTATCTTCCCATTCACACCATTCATTCCACTAACTTGGATGGTTGCTGCTCAGTCCGTTCGTTCACCCCCGACAGAACGGGTAAACATTGTTCATTACTATATTCAACGAACTTTTTTTCCGACGCGACGTAGGTATTTATTTCTTTTTGCCTACCTACCTACCCACTGTTTGTTTTTTTTCGAAAAATGGTATTTAATAGGCAAGAATAGTAATTTATGTAACAAGTGCATGAGGTGATACTTTTTTAAGAAGGAGAAGTTTGACAGCACGAGCTGTTAGGCGAGTGCGGCAATCCCATTGGTAGAAAGAAAGACACTTTATGCATGTGTTACATACTATATTTTTTCCACGACCGTATAAGTTATTTTCAAAATATCACTTTACACATGTTCTATTTATCTTAACCTATTAATTTAAATTTTTGCAGCACAACCATTACATTGCAACAAAAAATCATAGCCTTCTTATTTTTTATAAATTACTTTTTCATAACTATGCACTTATTATTTAAGTTTAGAAAATTGCATGTACTTACTCTTTGTAGAAATATATACTAAAACAGTATAAATTCCTTTTCAATTTCTTAGTCATCCAAATTCATTAGGTATTACTACTATTAATTTTTAATAATTTCTATTAAATTTATTTGCAAACTGTTAAATTTTAAAACTAGTGACACATAAACTAAAAGATATAATAACGAAATCAAAGGTAACTTGACCGTTCGGTTTAGTTGATGTCGCGTTTACTGTTACATTGCATAAATTAAAATTTAAGTTTATTGTAGTAGGCACTGAAAGCAAAACACTAATTCAAAGTGTAAAAAAGCTTTAAAGTGTTACAAAAGTTACTTTTTTAACACTTTCTGTACGGTACTAGAATGGAGTTCTTTAACTTGATGTTAACGATTAAAAAAACAGCATTTTTTTAACGGTCGTGAAAAAATGTTTTTTTAGAGACAGTTAATTAATAAATATGGTTTATTGATTTATTTACGCTATAAGGCATATAATTTTAAATTAACAAGGTGTAAAATTAATTGGTTAAATGACTAAAAATAAATAAGTTTGATATAAAACAATTTTTATCTGGTAAAAAGATGGTTGAATATAGCTTTCTATTTTGATCCTCTAATACTAACGTATGTCCTAAAAGTTTTGGCATCCAGCCTCAGTTGACGACAACATCTTGGTATACGAAGAAGCTGCGCTTGAGAGTATTTGGGGCACTTACGTCTCTTTCGATATTTAAGACCATTCCTCCTCAATTCCAACGATATCGTACTCTTAGAAGATCTGTATTGCCTAGCCAGTCTCCTCGTTGATATTCCAATCTGGTTTTTTGCTCTTCTCACCAATCTCTCTGACCTCTGTGCGGTAAATGCACGTGGTCTTCCACTTTTTGGGAGATTCAGACATGGTATTCCCTGCTCGCACTCCGCTAATGTTCTATAAATGGTTCTGCGTGAAATGTTTTCATTCTGGAATGTTCGACAGATTTCAGCTTTGGGTATCCGCCCAACTAACTTGTAGATACTTTTTTCTTATTTCTAATTTATACGACATCTTAAAGCGAAAACTTCAAAATAAATAAATCTCAACTGACAGTAAATAAAGTAAATAAACTTTTGTTTTCAAAGGCAACTTGATATTATTTTGTTTTTGTTAAAAATTAAAGACAATGAGTTTTGTGCCAAAACTTTTAGGACATACGTTAGTGCTTTTGAGCTATAGTGGGCTCTAGCTCCTGCTTATGTTGACTTTTTTCAATCACAAATTTTACTTTTTTTCATATCGGCTATAATAATATTTTGTGGCAATTAAGCCTCCTACCGTTATTTTTTTATTATTTCTTTCTAGATAAGGTAAAACTGTTGGCAATTCTGGCACTTTACCTCGGCAAGAAGTAAGAAGTCTTCTTAACCTGCTGATTCTTAACAAACGAGCGTGGAAAATAAAACCGACCGTTGCCTTTGCTCTCTGCCAAAACACATTTTCAAGTAGGAAGTTAGGAAGCACTTAGTATAATTGTTTCGATTTTAACACCATTTTGACTAATTGCCTATTATAATTGCTAGTTACACTAAATACAAATTAAAAGCAAAGCAGTTCTTGCATTAAAAAAACAAATTAAATTTTTGTTTAAAATTTCTCTAATAATACTATTTAGCAGGTCTTAAATAGTTGCCTATAACGTCCACTTGAGGTAAAAAAATTTATACAACTCCAGCCCAAATAGAATCAATTATAATACCTCGTTTTTTTTTTTATTCTAAAATTTTTAAATGAGTTTTTTTTATAAATTTAACGTAGGTTATACATGCTGGTTTAAATTCCCCCTTAACATTAGAAATCCATTATTTTGGCCAAAAAGCAACTTTGAAATTTTAATGGCTCATGCTGTGTATTTCAAAGTAGATACTCCAAACTACATGTACGCAAAATTATAAAAGGATATGACGACTTCTATTGGGGTAATAAGAAACTTGAAAATGTATTTTAAGTAAACATAAATATACAACATTTAATCTCTTAGTTTATTATTACCCTTGATTACTAAAAAAGTAAAAGAGTTTAAATAATAAGAGCTATTGTTGTGTTTCCGATGCAGTCTCGCGAAGTCTCGCTACTTTGTCAAAGATTTTTACCTTTTTCTTTATCAGTTTTTGTACTTACAATTGCCTTCCTACTTTTTGCTACTTCTGAGTGTAAGGACAGATACAAGATTTTTATAATTTACAAGGTTTTCCATTTTAAAATTTAATATGTTTTGTCCTACACTGTATATCCTAAAGATAAAAGCATTCTGATGAAAGATATGGATTCTACAGAATCTACCCAAGCAAAACAGTGCTAATATTTATTTTAGTACGTTAGATAAATAAAAAACTTGTGGAAGACTGGACGCGTCTGACTCCGGAACTGGCCAATAGGCATATCAAGTAGTATTTTAGTGCGGTGACATAACATGTTACGGTATTCCGTTATTCAAAAAAAATCCTACCTGTTGTCGTGCCACTGTATATCATATGAGATAATAATCATCGGATTACTGATTAGAATACTACCAGATTAACCAAACAAGCTGACATTTTAGTTTATTTTTGTACGAATAAATAATAATGTAAGAGGGTTGATAAATTTATAATAACATATAATAAGTTTTGGGGTTTCCAAGAAGCATTTGTAATAATTTATAATATGTTTTCAGTAAAAGCCACCTCATTTTAAGTTAGATTGGTGAGTTTCAGAATTTTGACCAAAAAATTAATTTCCATCCCATGAGTTGCGATGACCACCTGCATCAACCGGCATATCATAAAAGAAATATAGCAGCGGTCGCGAAGACAAGCATGCCGATTTATTTGCTTTAAACTTTTGTGTGATTTTTTTTCTTATCCAAAACCGACTCGTCAGTAGGGGCTGCTCTCTTTTACCCCCTTACCGAACTCTCCTACTCTCACACCAAACTACCGGCATTCTCTCCGCCGAACTCCTTGCTATCCTTAAAGCAACGGAACTCATAAAGACCACAAATGAAAACCACTGGGTTATAGCCACCGACTCGCTTAGCTCCATCAAATCCCTCTAAAATCCTTTAACCCCACTAACCCCCTTGCCCTAAATATAAAATACAAATCCTGGGAAAAATACACATACAAAACAAAACCACTTACACTTCTCTGGATCCCCAGCCACGTTGGTATCAGTGGCAATGAGAAGGCTGACATCTTAGCCAACAGAAGATCAAGGACTAAATATTAACCTTACATTCAGCCCAAGGGATTTAAATACCTTCTCCAAACACAAGATTAGGGCGATATTCCAGCTTGAATGGGATCTCCAAACAGAAGACAATAAACTATACGAGGTTAAGGACACAATATTTACAAACCCCCCTGGAAAAATATTCCAGGCACTCCCTATCACTCATGGCCAGACTTAGGATTGGCCACTCCAGGCTAACCCACGGATTTTTAATCACCCGGACCGACCCTCCTACCTGCGATACATGTGGAACAACTCTTACAATCAAACACATACTGGACACCTGTCCTAAATACTCCCAGATCTTGCTTAACCATGACATCCGAGGCAGCCTCAAAGAAAAGCTCTCTTACAATAACACTGAGAAAATAATGTCCTTTTAAGGACCACATCTCTAATAGATGAAATCTAGATCACAGAAACCACTATGAAATTTTTACCTGTTCATGTACCAAATAATGTATTATATTCCGTCCTCTACACACATTGCCTTTTGGCGCCTAAATCTGTACGTTTTTAAGCGAAAACTGAAGAAATACTTATCTTGTTTAGTTATAAAAAAATTTAAATTCACCAAATTGCAATTTTTTTGACCATTAAAGAAGCATTAGGGGAAACTTAAAACAAAAGGTTTCATAATTTTTATTAGGCAGTATGTAAGAATAAATGCTTTTTTATATAAAGTTTATATTCAGTCTAACAATTGTTACTAAAAATAAGTGTTTACGAAATTTTTTATTTTTTATTTACTAATACCTTGTACCTTGAGAACAAAAAACTTGGAGACCCATGTTTATATAATTTTTTTTGTTGCGTCTGACCTTATTTTTTTAAAAAATATTCTGTAACACCGTGTATAAATAAATAATAAAATACCGTTAAACTTGCTGTTTTGTTAACAAAAAAATGTGGCTCAATAATGAAATAATTTGGTCAAATACATTAAACCATTTTGGCTATTATTAAAAATATTAAATGGTAAAACCTTGTATCCTTTCAAGCAGACAGTTCTGATTAGTTCTATAGTAGAATTAAGTATTTAAAGAAATAAATTTAAAGAAAATTTCACACCACTATTTTTTGACCAATTAAATGTGTAACTTTAGTTGCGTTCCTATAACAATATTAGTATTTTTTGAATTTTTTTTTGGGGTACCCTAAAGCTAATTATAGTAGACATTTTTTGACATAATCAACAATGACAAACTCCTAAATTATATGTATTTGCATCTACATTAGTAAAAGAAAAATGTTTATTTCATGGTACATTTTTAAAGTTATAGGCACAAACAAAAAATTTAAAAGAATATTAATTAAAACAAACCTGGTGTTATTTTTCTTTCCGAATACTGCAAATGCTTAAATTATTCCATTGCCACAAATATTTTAAGAAAATTCTCCTTTGGCTGCAGCTCGGAATAATTTTTAAAATATTCGTGGCCCAAAAAAATGTCCAAAAATAAATTAGGCAGTGGTGGTATTAAAAGTGAAAAATTCGATTTCTTTTAATTTACGGTTCACCCGGTATTAGGTACAGGGGATTCCATTTAAGAAGAAAAATGGCATATATGTTTACTTTTCCCATATTGTTTAATAAATTTAGGTGCATTTTAGCACGGGGTATTTAAAAGTATATCTATTAAAAGCAGATTTTACATAAAAAACAAAAGAATTACGTCATCAGTGTTGCATTTTTAAATAGAACACCATATTTATAATTTTATTTTTAAATTTTTTAGTAAATTCTAAGTATTTTTACTAAAAGTACCTACTATATGTCTGTCTTTAACTGTTTTTGGGTTATCGACGCTTAAAGAGTCATATTTTTGGCTAATATTATTTAAATTAATATATCAATACACAATAAAGGTTATACAGGTGATTACCTAATACGTTAAAGTCATTAAAATTTGAACCTATTGGTGGATTTTAAAACTAGTTTTTTAAAATGAATTATTCGTTAGATGAAAAACTACGGATAGTAACGCTATAATGTGAACTTTTAAGCATAAGTAACTTAAAACAGTTAAAGATACGCATGTAGTATCCTGGATAAAAAACACTTAAAATTAACCATAGAATACAAAAATATGAAAATAAATATGATGTTCCATTTAAAAAAATGCAACATTGATGGCCTAATTATTTTGTTTTTAATGCAATTGTTTTTTTATTACGATTTTTAAATTCTCAGAGCTAAAATAACGTATGTCCTAAAAGTTTTGGCACAAAACTCATTGTCTTTACAACATCTTGGTATACGAAGAAGCTGCGCTTGAGAGTATTTGGGGCACTTACGTCTCTTTCGATATTAAAGACCATTCCTCCTCAATTCCAACGATATCGTACTCTTAGAAGATCTGTATTGCCTAGCCAGTCTCCTCGTTGACATTCCAATCTGGTTTTGCTCTTCTCACCAATCTCTCTGACCTCTGTGCGGTAAAGGCACGTGGTCTTCCACTTTTGGGAGATTCAGACATGGTATTCCCTGCTCGCACTCCGCTATTGTTCTTTTAATGGTTCTGCGTGAAATGTTTTCATTCTGGAATATTCGACAGATATCAGCTTTGGGTATCCGCCCAACTAACTTGTTGATATTTTTTCTTATTTCTAATTTATACGACATCTTAAAGCGAAAACTTTAAAATAAATAAATCTCAACTGACAGTAAATAAAGTAAATAAACTTTTGTTTTCAAAGGCAACTTGATATTATTTTGTTTCTGTTAAAATTGAAGACAATGAGCTTTGTGCCAAAACTTTTAGGACATACGTTACATCGATTGACTATCTTAAACTTCTTTAAAGATATGGAGAATTTCTAAAAATATACCATTTTTCTCTTAAATGGAAAACCCTGTATCTTTTATTATCCTAAATCTTTTATTGTTTCACTAACAACCTATTTAACTACATATTGATAAAAAAATAATTTATTTGATTTTTTATTTTGACTCAATTGTCTTTAAAAGCATAAAAACCCAACCAACTAAAATATGACTCTCAGGAGAATAATAAAATATTGACAACGCGGCCTTTATTAAAATTGATTGATTCGAATGGCGTATTTATTCAACTTCATTTTTATTATTTTAGTGCACTGTTTTGTGTATTTTTCGCGTCAGTGAGGCTTATTGTTATGATCATATTTACTTTAAAAAATAATATAAACCAAATTCTTTTAAATTTAAAATAAATTCTTTTTGTATTAACGTTTTAGGTAAATATAAATTAAATATTTGATTTTTCTACTGTAATAACTGAAGAGTTAAAGTAAAAGAAATATGTAGGTCTAGTTTTTTCTAAAATATGATAATTAATACAAACTACAGAACACAATTTTTTTCAAAAACCACGTGCTACAAATCGTTAAAAAAAAGAAATACTCAAGCCTCAGGCGAAACAACACATACGGAAAAAAAGGTTTATAGAGTTCTAAGGTATCTTTGTTTAAATATATATCATGAGCATTTAATTAGGCTTTTAGTGTATTAATTTAAAATTACGCAGTTTTATTTTTGTTGTTTTGTCAAAGTCAGCCATAAAAAAGAAACAATAAATTTAAAATAAGGACAATAACCTCATCCTTTTTTATGCACTCTATCAACTAATAATTTAGTTTATTACATATGTAGCAACTTTTTTGTTTCATTTTTAATTACTCCTATGCGGGGACAGGCTTCTTTACTTTAAAAACAATTTAAATTATTTTGGAATATATTTCATTGTCTTTGTAACAGTGCAGTTTGCGAATTTAATTACAACGGCTTTCCTAGCATATTATTATACAGGGTGTAACTAAATAAGTGTAAAACATTTAAGAAGATGATTCCTCATTGAAAAATATGAAAAAAGTTCCTATAAACATGGGTCCGAAAATGCATACTTTCCGAGATACAGGGTGTTAAACTTTTTAAATAAAATAGGTTTTTTGTAATTATCTTGAATACCCTGTAACCAACAACTCCAACAGTGAGTTTAGTATATCTAAAGTGCTCAGTGCATTGTCATTATTTGTTTTCATCTTTCAGCAAAATGGTTTATTATTTCAACTCCTAGTAAAAAAATGAAATATGTTTTTTAGGATTAAATGTAAAAAACTGCAAAAATCAAGGTAATTTGTATCTTAGCTAATGATAAAAAGTCTTATCGTAAATAGTCAATAATTTTTGTACATCTGACAACGTCTGCTCTAGAAAAAAGGTGGTTCTTTTGCAAAGATATGGGTTTCTTGAAATATGAATTTTTCTTGATTAATGTAATACAAGTAAGTACAATGGATGTCATAATTTGAGTACATCAGTATTTAAGATTAAAAAGTTGATTTTTTAATTAAATACTATTATAATAATAATTGTAGACAAGGAGATTTAGCAAAAAGACTTTTAAACATTGCGTGTAATAAACAGAAATCCTCCTTTTAAATATGTTTAATATGTTGTATTAAAATCCCGACAAATTTGATACAAAAGTACGTAATTTGTATTAATGATAGGGTATTTTAAAATAAAATTATATAGTTTTTTACAGCAAGCCTACCATTTTACATATTTTAAAACAATAAGGCACTTTTTTGAAGACATAGGGTTTTAATATTAGTTAATATTTTAAGGAAATATATATGCAAGTAAATTTTCTTAATATAAAACCACAAAATTTTGAAAGCAGGCAATATTTTTAAACTCCTGAATTCTCTTGATTCAAGATTTATTTTTTTCCGTAATTTAGGCTTAAGGAGGAGGGGCTACGTTAATTCGTACGCAAAAGGATATTTCAGTGAATATTTATTGACTAAACCTATTGGCACATTAAAATATAATATTAAAAAATATTGTGTAGAATTTTGTTAAAAAAATTATAAAAATACGGCAATGACGGCAATTATTGGAAGGCGTCTCGAAAAAAAGGTAAGTTGCGGTGACCATCATATCTCGGTGCTGAACATGAGCATCAAATGAAAAAATTAAGTTTGTTTGTTAGATAATCGTTTTTGCAGATTACGCTGAGGAAATTTTTGAAATTTTAATTGTTACTTATTAAAAGCAGTTCTAAGTTAAAAATGCAATTTCTAAGAAAAATATTAACCACTTTTATTAAAATTAGACATATAAATTAAATAAATATTAACAGGGCAGGGAAAGGTAGTTAGGGCAAAAATAATAAACAAATAACTTATGTAAAGGTCTAATTTATTTAAATTCTGTAAAAAGGGAGATGTAACATATATGTATGTCGGAACAATAGACACTACCAAATAAAGATATTTGTAATACGCATGGGTTAACCGAAGCTACCTATTCGAGATTGTAAATACAGGCAGTTGCTATTCACACCTGAAATTGAGTTGTTTGTTTTATCCCATTACTTCCTCCTAATCAAACAGACCTCTTTGGTCCTGAACCCGGGGTATACGAGTTGACCCTGTTCAGCCCCATTGACCCCTATGAATTGGCCGATCGCCTTAAACAAAATAAAGAAAACCCCTCAAAAAATTCTAATTAAAAATCAACGTATTAGTGGCAAGTCTGCCACCGTTGTCAACTTAAAATTAAGTTAAGAAATAAAAATAAAAACCAATTTATATTTTAAATTACAATTTTATAAAATTTTAAGCTGTCTAGTAATTTTTAATTTAAATATTAGTTAATTTTTATTTTTATTTTTTAACTTAATTTTAAACTTGACAACGGTGGCAGATTTGCCACCGAAACGTCGTTTTCTAATTGGAATTTTTGGGGTTTTGGGGGTTTTTCTTTATTTAGGGGTCATAGGACGGAAGCGGGTCAGCTTGTATACCCTGGGACGAGGGCCGAAGCGGTCATATTCTTTTAGATAGATTTTGGCGCGGACCCAATAAAAAAAAACCATTAAATAAATGAATCCTCCTAACCAATATAGATCATATCTTCACTTTAATTATTTTAAACAGATTATACATAAGAAGATTTAAACAATTGAATTATTCACAAACAACATAAAATCAACCCATTAAAAAACAATTTTAACCTTTTAAAAAAAACTAGATATTTAACACAAGGCGCATGCAAAAGCCTCCCGAGCCAAAGTGGAATTGGTGTCGTTGCCCGCCAGTATAAACTACTCGCAGTAGCTTTAAAATGATGTGCTCCCTTTCCAATTAAGTTTCTTCTTTAAATTAACGCCAAACTCTCAGTTTGACATTTTTATATCTGTCAGTTCTTGCCTAAAATTTGGGTAACAAAAATACCCGACAATTTAACAGCTAGAAGGGCGTGTCCTGACTTTAGACACGCAGTGTATATGTCGCAGGCAAATTGTTATTTTAGGCAAATGGCTTCTGCCTTGGCGAATGCCTTCTGCCTGAGCAACTTTGCATTGGATAGGGGGAAGGGGTCATGGTTAGTTCTGGTTAGTTAAATATATATATTTTTAATTTCTTAATAAAGCAAATTAAAAAAAAATTAACTAACCAAAACTAATCTTGACCGCCACAATGTGACAGTTTTGCATGACCGTCTATAGCGATTCGAACCAATCAAATTACACGTTCTTTTGCTTTTTACTATACTGCACAACACACTGCACGCCTAATGTGTTATCAAATACATTATTTACCTAACAAGGACCAAGGCAAATGCATTTACATAGGCACATGGCTTTTAAATAAAAATTATTTTCATTCAAGTCATTTCTCCCGGCAGAATGCATTTGCCTAGGCAGAAGCCATTTGCCTAAAACAACCATTTGCCTGCGACATAATATAACTTACCTAGAACTTATTATTTAAGTTTTTAATATGTAAATACGTAGTGTTTTAAGATATATATACAGGGTGTTCATTTGAAAACTTTCCACTCAAGTTATCTTCGAAACGAGACAGATTTTAGAAAATCGCCGAAACACGTCAAGATATTTATTGAGGGGGAACGTTTTTACAAAAAATTGGACGGCGCCCCTTTATCCCCTTAACCACCAGGGCCACCAACCCAAAATTCCTAAATGAGAAGGCAGGTCGAGTGATACATCATTTTAAAGCTCCTGACGAGTACTTTATAACCCTAAAATATGAAGTCAATATCTTTACCTATTACAAAATGGCGGTACTTTAAAAATTACCTAAATACCTGATTTGGATGGTCATATTTCCGAAACTAATAAAGTTAGATGTACTTAATGTGGTATTTTCTTAAAGCTCATTTAAAGATCTTTTTAATGGTAAAATAATATACAGGGTTCTTAAATAAAAAATATGTACTTTTTCTTCTACCCTGTATATTACTACCAGTATCACCATTAAAAAGACCTTTAAAAGAGCTTTATGAAACACCACATTAGGTACATCTAACTTTATTAGTTTCGGAAATATGGCCATCCAAATCAGGTATTTAGGTAATCTTTACAAGTACCGCCATTTTGTAATAGGTGAAGATATTGACTTCATATTCTAGGGTTATAAAGTACTAGTCAGGAGCTTTAAAATGATGTATCACTCGACCCGCCTTCTCATTTAAGAATGGGGTGGTGGCCCTGGTGGTTACAGGTCGCCGTCCCTACTAATGCGATCTGTCTCGTTCGAAAATAACTTGAAAGTGTAATTTACCTATACGAACAGCA
>JACEGR010007121.1:0-52908 GCA_014170235.1 Listronotus bonariensis | reverse complement strand
CGGGCTGAATGATTTCCTTTAGGTAGTATACAGTGAGGATATTAAGAGAGTTTCCCCCACTTTATCTTTTGAATGGGGCATTGTGTAAAAGGGCGTCACTTAAACTACTCTTTGACATAAAAATAATTTCGGTTAGGTGGCCTAGTGCCAAGTGACTTTCAATTCTCTTCTCACATGGCGTAGCTACTATGGGGTTAGGTGGGGCAGTGCTCCAGGGCTCCCGAGCTTAGGGGCCCCTTGGAGGTTGAAAAAGGGCCCTCGGGGTAAGTACAAAAATACTGAAAAGGAATGACAGGGAAGGACCTTTTAGTTTTTTTATCTTCACATCTTTTGAGGTTTTTGGTTAGTATGAATAAAGAAAATAGTGGAAGAGAGTAAAAAGTACTGAGGACCATTTTTTTTGGTCCTCAAAAATTTTAGGGGTCCTAATTTATAATTTTGCCCCAGGGCCCCTGCTGCCTTAGCTACGCCACTGTCTTCTCATCACCGTTTTATTTTTAAAAATCGGTTTAGTTGTTCTAGAGTTACAAGCGTTTGACCTTTAGAGCCAATTTATACATACATTGCGGTTTTTAGAAGTTCTCCGCCCCCTAAACTTTTGAATGGGTCAAGATATCGAGATCAAGTAAAATTAGTGTAAAATGGTGTCACTTAAGCTACTTTTTGGCATAATAATTTTGGTCACGTGGTCTAGTGTCAAGGGGATAGTAGCAACTTTTTTTCGGATAGAAGTGGGGTCATGTAGCACCTCGTTTTTAAGGGCCCTTGGGTTCCCTACTTAACGTCACTTGGTTTTTAAAAATTGGTTCAGCCGTTATAGACTTATAAGGCAATTTCAATAAAACCGCACTGTTTGTACGGTATTTAAGCAATCAATCAAAATTTATTGAAAAAGCCAACAGCTGTACAATATTACTTTCTTAAAACTATTACAGGTATCAACTTATCAGTATCACTAATCCTAATTTTCCCCGGAAGACGAAAATTATATTAAAGTACAAACTATACATACATAAAAAAACAGTGACAGAAATTGGTAATAGACAGAAAAAAAAACATTAAAATTGTCACACATTTAAAAACAAATAAATTATTAAATAAAATAAATAGATAAAATCTACAAAGTTATAAAATTTATAACAACAACCAGCTCTATTTACACTTAAAAAAAAATACACACACAATGGTGTACAATAAAAAATAAATAACATTTTTTTTAAATAGTCATAAATTTAAATTTTAAAATTTTAAACTTATATAAAACTCATACAAACCTATACCAAAACCCAAACAACAATAACAAAATCATAACAAACATTTTTTAAAAATTCAGTTTCTAATTCTTATTGAGTCATTAAAATGGGAATAGTGTTCTCAATAAATTCGTCCAATGAATAGCTTGCACTTTCCATCAAAGCACTCCTTATCACTTTATTAAAACGCTTGGTATCAAGCTGCCTCACGTTTAAAGGAATAGCATTGTACAAATACTTTCCATACTGATGCAAACTATTCTTGGTAAGCATCCTATGAGACTGGGGTAGGTTTAAGTCCTCTCTTATTCGGGTAGGATAATTGTGAATATCACCCCGTCTCTCCAATTTTTGTTCATGTAAGGAGACACTCTCATAGACGATCATGTACGTCATACAAAGTAAATACTTTTAGGGATTTAAATAAAGGTTAATGGTCTGCAGTGCGCATTTCTATCTGCCTTACATATGAGTCTAACTGCTCATTTCTGCAGCAAAAATATTATATTACACCTGGCAAGGGTTGTATATCCCCAGAAAATATTTTCATATCTAATATGTGACTCAAACAAAGCATGATACACCTCCAAGGATATCCTACAGTCATTAATTTCTTTAGAAACCGTGCTTATAGCAAAATTAGAGGATGCCAAATGTTTACATACCTGATTAAAATGAGTTTCCCACTTCAAATTATTATCAATATGCAGGCCTAAAAACTTACAATTTGATACTTTTTGTATTATTTCTTTGTCAATTTTTATTGAGACTTTGCCTCTTTTAGAAAATACTATGGATTTGGTTTTTGAAATGTTTAAGGCCAGTTTATTTAAATCAAACCAACGCTTAATCATTTCCAGATCAAAAAATGGCAAAATTTCAAACGGTTCTAGCCTGGAACGGCTGTGCCGATTTTCAAAAACAAAGTGGCATTGAGTAGAGAATTAAAGGGCCTTTCAAACGAGATACTTTATTGCCCCCTTTTCATTTGAAAACAAAAAATGTTGCTAGTGCCCCCTTGGCACTAGGCCACGTGACCGAAATTATTTTTATGCCAAAGAGTAGTTTAAGTGACACCCTTTTACCCAAATTTTACTCGATCTGGATATCTTGTCCCATTCAAAAGATAAAGTCGGGGAAACTATTTTGATATCCTCACTGTATATAAATTAACACTGCTTATTACTAAAAGGTTTTGAAATAAGTAGAATTTAAAATGTGCATTAAGCTATTAATTTATTATAGTAGTTTATAACAAGAAAAAAGATGGTCTTATATATACAAATAGGAAGTATGGACAATATTTTCTTTATTAAGGATTAGTAAATAAATTTACTTATCTATTCCTTACGACTAGTAATACATATCTATTTAAAAGCCATCGATCCATATGTCTTAGATATTTTACCAGAACTGAACAATTCAAGTTGTTGACTTAGTTTATTTAAATTAAAATACTGTGTCCAATAATTAAAATAATTCTACTTAAGTCAATATCATTAAAACAAATCGGGACCTTATGACACAGGGTGTTTTTAATTTAAAGATATCATTCTTTTTTATTTTTTCACATGCGACTTTATTATTTATTATTGCAACAAGTAAAAAAATGTTATTTTACAAATTGTAATAAAGTTTCATTAAGTTTGGTAAAATATCTAATTTCAAAGAACCTTCGGATGTATATCTAAATTATCACTAATTTAATCAGTATCATTGTAAGGATAATCATTTAATAATTTTTTTAAAAAGTTACTATTTTTTTGTAATTCTTCAAAACTATTAAAATCGTCGTCGGTCCATGTTGTCGACTCTACTGTTGTTGACGTTGTCGGCCATGGGGTTGTATTAATTGGATATGTGGGTCGAATATTTTGACTCTCCAAAAGACGGATTTGTCGTTGCATTTCTAAAAAATAATATAGTATTGCGATATAAAATTATTTTGAACCATAAAGCATAAACAGTAAAAAAAAGGATATAAAAGTGCGTCTTCATTTACCGCGGCTGCCACGTAAACCTGGTTCGATTCGGTCTTGCCGGTGCACGCAGTAATGCAAATACTGTAGTGGTCAATAAGGTACGAATTGAAACACGGCAGCAGACTGCAAACCACCAACGACAGCGGTAGAGCCTTTCACATTACCACACTACTACTTACTTCCGAAAGCGAAATAAGTATAATGTTCTGCCGCTGCATTCGGCAGTTTGCAGTCGTCATCGTGTTCAGAATCGTACCTTAAAAGTACGGTTCCGAGCACCGCGACAGGCAGCAAACCTTTGACGCAAGCTTCAGAACCATTCATATTCATATTACCAGTAACGCCTTGGGAATTAACGAGTAGCATTGCTAAAAATATGAATGGCTATGGCGCTTGCGTCGGTGGTTTGCACGCTGCCGCACTCCTCGGAATCGTACATTTAAGGTACGGTACCTAAAAGCTATGATTTCGAGCATCGCGGCAGATAGCAAACCACCGACGTAAGCGCCATAGCTATTCACATTACCAGCAACGCTATTCGTTATTACCCAAGGCGAAAGCGAAATAAGTACAACATTCTCTCGCTTGCGTCTTTGGTTCGCTGTCTGTCGCGGTCCTCGGAATCATACCCAGTCTCGTTTCACACTATCCGAAAACGGATAGCCGGTGACGGACCGACGCTATTTAAGTATATGGAGTCTTATGAGACCTTTCACACGTTAAGAATGCGGATAGTTGGCAGGCACTTAAATGGCTCAATATAATCGTTTATCAGTCTGTCCGGCCCGGCTTGGCAAGTGTGAAACGAGGGTTAGAATGCCGCGGCAGTTGCTTTAAGGAAAGACGACCTTAAGGTTTAAAACAGACGGAACGGATTTGCCGAGTCGCCGATCGAGTCGGCGACGAAGTGGTGTAAAATAGGAGTTAGTTGAAGAGGTCTCCGCTTTTGAAAACCATACCATTTTAAATATTTTTAGAATTTTTTAATTTAAGATAGCTTTACCGCGAGAAACGAATTTAGGCGTGTGTACGACAACTTTCAAAATCAGTTTTGGGTTGCCGCCGAAACTTGATTTTTTGACCGAAACCGAAATCTCAGTCGGACACTAGTAAATAGTATATTCCAAAACAGACGACTGGGTGGCTCGCAGTAGCGGCTCGCCGACTCGTGTGTTTTGCATCGTATCGTAGCCGACTCGATTGCCGACTCGGCAAAAACCGCTCCGTCTGTTGTAAGCCTAAGATGATTCTGTACCTCATGAAAAATTATATGAGCAACTGGGACTCTGTGTATAAATCTAGTTTAAAACATGTTATTTTATTTAAAAAAAAATTACGCCATTGATAAGTTTTATACCTGTTCTTGAGAAATAATTCCTTAAAAATGGTATCACTTCCGGGTAAGGAGCCTATTTTTTAAAAAATGTGTATTAGTTATCTTTATTGCAGCTATAGCTTCAGTTTGCGGCTTTTTCAGCAAGTTTTGTTGGATAAGTTTATGGTCTTGTTCTCTTTGTTTTCAGTGGCCAGCTGATTTATATCACCAGGTTATTCATCGATTTTGAGCGCTTAACCAATTATAAAACGGTATTTACTAATCCCTTATGTTAACGTTTAATTCATGTATTATACGTCAAAGTTGTCACCAATTATTACCGCGGTTATAATTGGTAGAACGCCTAAAATTGATGATTTTATATTTTAACTTAAAAGACTGCTATGATCAATGCGGATTAGGTCCGTCCCATTTCAGTTTAACAAAAATTTATTGAGCAATATCTGTTTATCAGTTGCCTAACTGATCTTTTAAAATGACAAATTTATAACTATTTATCTTGTATTGGTGTCCAATAAAAACACTATCATTTTAACAACGTTACTTCAAATCAGTCATCTGTACAGTGGCCCACCATCGATGAATATTATTGCGCAATATTTATTATAATTATATATATTGCCCTTTTGCAGTTTATATTGAGAGGTTATACAATATATTATGTCAATCAAAAACAATTTGATTTTTACTGTGCAATATGATTTATTGTGTCGTGTGTGTATAATATTGCACAAATGCACAATTGGTTTGAACCCATATTTGTTATACAAAAAAACATTGGTTTAAAAGCAAAAGCAGGAAAAAAGACAGGCATTTTCTTCTTTTAAAACATGTCGCCAAAACAATGGCGCAGCTACTTTTCTTATCCATGTTTTTACTAGTAGTTACAAAACAAAACTGGTTATTGGGCAATAAATTGAATATATTCATTGCGAAAATTTTATACTGTATAAGCAATAGTTACCCATGTTTACATGCCGGTATTCGCGTTAGATTGTCATTTTTCCACGAAATGCTGATTTTGTATATACTATTTAGGGACGACTAAAAATATTTTGCGCAATAATATTGATCGTCTGTTGGCCACTTAATGTTACTGTCAAATAGGCTTAAAAAAATTAGTACCTAGATTTTGGAGAAGCCTTAGTGGGCGTTCATAAAGTTGAAAAGATATATTAAATTAAGCATAATCTTTTGTACTTCACCAACTAAGTTTTGCTTTTGCATATTCAAAAATAAAAATAGGCGAGCTACACTTGTTAGAATACATTTATAATAAAGAAAGCAAAAATAGTATGAAAAAACTTTAAAAGTAATGTATATCATTTAGTCTGCACAACCATACTTTAATAAATTGTCTTTCTAAGGTACACGCGATTTTTTTACACCAAGTGTAATCTAGCTTATTCCGGTTTAGTACCTTTTACTAATTAACAATTCACAAACGTAATAAACTAAAAGCTTCAAATATGTTAACATTAATGACTCCCAAAGGCAAAAAACGCTATTCAACCTATTAAAAAATATATATTTTTGTAAATATTTAATTTAATATTCCTATGATATATATTGAAAATACTAACCCACATAATTTAATTTCAAAAAATTGTTGTCAATTTTAAGCTTTAATAACCAGTTTTCAAAGTACTCCCAATTCTTTTCAATATTCTGAACTAGAGTTTTAGTCCTCGGCCACGATACTAAGCGTCAGCGGCCAGCGTTGAGCGGAAAATGTGAGAGCGCTGTCTTTATGCCTGAATAAAAGAACTTGTTGCTTCTAATCAGCACCTCGACGCTGACGCTTTATGCCCGAGGCCTAAGACTATTTTTGGTAAGTATTTATTTAAAATAAGGCAAAATCAAAATGTGTTCTGCTGTAGGTTGAAACCGATTTTAATTTAAACTTTAGAAATAAAGAACAGATATATATAAAAAACTATCTGGTTGGAATTACGGAATCTGATTTAAATAAGGGAAAACCATTTATTTTTCTCTCAACTTGAATTTATTCATTGCAACAACATATTAACATATGTATAATTCATGTTTATATAACTTTTTTGTAAACTAGACGTAAAAAACAATTATTTAAGACCTTCTAAGTTAAATTTCGCTTAATATTTATTCAAAATATTGTAATAGCACTTTAAAAGTTGATTTTCTAAACAATTGCCATAAACATTGTAAAAATTATGAATAATATTCATAATAAGTAAAAGTGTATAATTATATACAAAAAAAATATTCAGTGTGTTCCAGGGATAGGTGTTACAAGAAGACAAATGGACCAAAAATTTTGCAATTTTTAAACCTCCCCTTTAGGGAAAACTGGTCGCATGGTCCAAAACTACTAAATACAAAATTTTACCCCAACTAGTATTATACAGGGTGTCCGGGAAAATGTGGGAAATCTTTCGTACACGTATGGAACAGATGAAAAATAACACGACAAGTTCCTATAAATTTTTTCCGTTTAAGCCCCCCTGCGGAGATATGATCCCCTAAAGGGGGCAGCTAGAAATCGATTTTTCGTGAATAACTTTTAAAGCGCTCTGTATAATTTATAGTGCCCTTGAAACTTATATCGCTTCTTTAGTTTGCCAGGGACGGACTAGTTTTCGCAACATTATTGATAATATTTTTTACGCCCTGTATGGTGGAAGACACAAAAAATATGTTTTTAGGTAGTTTAAACCTTTTGCTAAAAAAAGGTACCCCTTGTTTGACATCGAATTAAACAAAAATAAACTCTTATTGTTAAAATAATTTTACTGAAAACGGCTCATTTTATCGATGTCAAAACAAGAGTACCCTTTTTAGCAAAAGGTTTAAAAACATATTTTTGGTCATTTTCTTAATTTTATTTTTTAATCTTATTTTTTTAACACCCTTTGTTGACATTTTTTTTAACTTCATAAAAACTTAGTTATATTGGATTCTGTTTAATAGGAAATTTATACCAAATTAAATATGTAATAAGGAATTTTTATAGGAAAAATTAATTTAAATATGTCAAAAACGCTTGAACTTAGGTATAGAACATGATACACAAAATATGCTTAGAAACTTGTGCAGAATTCAAAAATGTAATAATATATAGGGTGGGCATTCCATTTAAAATAAGCAAGTTGATACGCACTTCCGGTATAACGGAAAGTCTTAGATAGATAATATATTTGCCATATAAAGATTAATATTACTTAATCCTGGTGCCAAAATTTAAAAAATTTATCTTTAGTAGTTTTCGAGATTTTTTAATAGGACACTCACCGTGAATAACCCTGTATATAAAATTATTTGTCTCGATTTCGATATGGACATTTTATAAAAACATTAAAACTACTGTTTCATTTCTTTATTCCTAACGTTTCGGTCATGGCTTTGACCTTTTTCAAAAGTACATTAATTCTAAAAGAAAAAATTGCCACAGTCAAAATAAAGCGTTTAAAATTATACAACACTTATATGATCGTGTGTAGCTACAGTTATTAATGCAGCAAAATACGGGATAAAAACATGTTTTCTCTTTTTTTTTTATATAATTATTATTATTTACTTACATGAGTCAGGAAATTTAGAAAATTATCCATTTAAAACAAAAATTCTGGGAACGTCACTGTATAAAAACACATTTTAAAACGTAACACTACATATTTACAAGACATTTCCACAGATAAAACAACGACGAAAAGCAAAACGTGAGTGACCATACAGAGATTATTGATAAGTACATTATTCCTTTTTTTTATAGAAGGATGCACAGTTGTTGATTTTTAAGGGGTTTTTTTTATTTTAAAACTTTTACGAGGTGATGTTAATAAATATCTTGGGGAACTGATATAATGCTAAGAAATTGTGTGAAACAAAAAGTTTAATTTAATAAGTTTTGGTAAATTTTAGGTAGCCCCTTTGTGTCAGTTCTTAAGTTGACGGCATTAGAATTTCTTTGTATGTAAAACATTTCGTAAAATTCCCTTTTTTGGTGTTCGATTCTGTGGTCAGAATTTTTGTGTGCGAATAATTAAAAGTATGGTTGTGTTCTGTTGTATGGTTGGTCAGAGCTGTTTTGTTTCGTTTGTCGTATTTATGTCCATTAATTCTGTTTTTTAAATATTGGCTAGTCTGTCCTATGTAAACTCCCGCACAATCCCGACAAGGTATCTGATACACAATGTTACTCTTTTTCTCTTTTGAAATAGCCGTTTTTAATTGGCTAAAGTTGCTATTTAATAGGTTGTGTCCTTTGTGACTTATTGTAATATCTTTATTTTTGAAAACATTCTGTATTTTTCTGAAAGATCTGGAATATAAGGTAGGGTGAGGTATATATTTTTTTTGTTTTTTGTTTAGAGGGCTGTCTGTTTCGTTCGGCGTTATAAAATTTGCAGATTCTTTTTTAAAAATTTTGTTTACAATATGATCGGGATAATTATTTACACGTAGTGCATTTTTTGCTTTATTTATTGCGTTTTTTCTAAATTCAGGATCTGATAAGTGTATTGCTCTGTCTGCCAAACCAATTACAGCGGAGTTTTTTGTGATAGTGGATGTTGAGACTTAAAATTAAGATAGCGACCAGACCAAGTGTTTTTGGTGTACCAAGCAGTCCTGATTTTGTTATTGATTCGATATAATGTTAAATCTAAAAAATTTATTTGGTTTTCTCTTTTCTATCTTCAATTGTAAATTTTAGCTTACTGTGATATTTATTAAATTCATTTAATACATATTCTGTTTTATTTTTGGTACTGAGAGCAGACAGTCATCTACGTATCCAAACAAAACTGTAATTATGAATATTTCTGACTATGACCAGAAAATAAAAAATTTACTCTCTGACGGTGCGACCTACAAAGAAATGAAAAATGACCCTACTAACATATATCAGAAAAGTAATAATGATCTCGTTACCAAATGGGAAAAAAACTATATATATCACCAAATACTGCCAAAAACTTAAAAATAAATAACGCAATACCTCCAAGAATATATGGGTTACCTAAATTACATAAAGATGGTATACCCCTTAGACCTATAGTTTCATGTACCCAATCACCGTTTGAAAAGCTATCAAAGTTTTTAAAAAACATCCTAAAAAATGTAGTACACAACAATGAATACTACATTAAAGATTCTTGGCATTTTAAAAATAAATTAAAAAATATTTCCCTACCAGAAGACTATATACTAATTTCTTTGGATGTCGTATCGCTTTACACAAATATACCACTAGACCTCGCTCAGGACGTAATAAAAAGAATTGGAATCTTATTGAAGGGTACACTGATATACCAATGGATGAGTTCTTAAAGGCTGTTGCACTTACTTTAAATTCAACATATTTTTTATATAATGATAAATATTATCGTCAAATAGATGGATGTGCCATGGGTGCATCAATCTCAAGTGTAGTTGCCCAATTAGTTCTTGAAGATCTGGAAAAAACTGTATTAGAGAACCTAAATCTGAACTTGCCGTTCTTTTTTAGATACGTAGATGACTGTCTGCTCTCAGTACCAAAAAATAAAACAGAATATGTATTAAATGAATTTAATAAATATCACAGTAAACTAAAATTTACAATTGAAATAGAAAAAGAAAACCAAATAAATTTTTTAGATTTAACATTATATCGAATCAATAACAAAATCAGGACTGCTTGGTACACCAAAAACACTTGGTCTGGTCGCTATCTTAATTTTAAGTCTCAACATCCACTATCACAAAAAAAATCCGTTGTAATTGGTTTAGCAGACAGAGCAATACACTTATCAGATCCTGAATTTAGAAAAAACGCAATAAATAAAGCAAAAAAATGCACTACGTGTAAATAATTATCCCGATCATATTGTAAACAAAATTTTTAAAAAAAAGAATCTGCAAATTTTATAACGCCGAACGAAACAGACAGCCCTCTAAACATAAAACAAAAAAATATATACCTCACCCTACCTTATATTCCAGATCTTTCAGAAAAATACAGAATGTTTTCAAAAATAAAGATATTACAATAAGTCACAAAGGACACAACCTATTAAATAGCAACTTTAGCCAATTAAAAACGGCTATTTCAAAAGAGAAAAAGAGTAACATTGTGTATCAGATACCTTGTCGGGATTGTGCGGAGTTTACATAGGACAGACTAATTAAAAAAAATATTTTCACTTCATAGTAAAAGCGTGGGGTGCTTAATATATTAAATGTTATAATTATTATATTTGCCAATATCTATGATGGAAAAGTTATGAAAAAATAGTAAAATGCACTCCCACGCTTTTTACTATGAAGTGAAAATATTTTTTTAATGAAAAATTATTTTTAATTTTTAGTTCGGTTGCATATAAAAGCGTGTTTTTTAGTTTTTTAAACTATTAATTATTTTCATTTTTTAGTTCGTTATATTGCACAAAATTCTTAATATAACAGTAAATTAGAACATACTAATTAATTAAGCAGCAAAAGAAAATAACCAGCCCTATGAAATGACAATGGTAGCAAATTTTAAAATTTGCAAAAGATTACAACTCACTAAAAAATTTCTTCTTCATTAAGTAGCAAAGTTTCAAATTTTGCCAACAGATGGCACTCCAGGGAAATGTTTGGACCGTTGTCAACACTTTGCAATCCACTAAAAAATTTCTTCCTCATTTAATAGCAAAGTTTGAAATTTTTCCAACAGATGGCATCCTAGGTGTTGTTTTTATAATATAATGGAATTTTTTCCTGGCGATTAAAAAAAAGATAAAGGGATACTGTTTGCAGATTATTGCATTGTCATGGGTCCTTAATACGTGTGCAAAGTTTCAAAGAAATCGAATAGCTGGAAGTTGGTTAAAATTAGGCTCAAAGATTCCGTTACATAGGCAGCCAGATGGATAGATTGATAGATAGATAGATAGTTACAACCCAAGTTAATAAAAGCGTGTTAAAACAGAATTAATGGACATAAATACGACAAACGAAACAAAACAGCTCTGACCAACCATACAACAGAACATACAACCATACTTTTAATTATTCGCACACAAAAATTCTGACCACAGAATCGAACACCAAAAAAGGGAATTTTACGAAATGTTTTACATACAAAGAAATTCTAATGCCGTCAACTTAGAACTGACACAAAGGGGCTACCTAGAATTTACAAAACTTATTAGAATTAAACTTTTTGTTTCCACATATTTCTTAGCATTATATCAGTTCCCAAGATATTTATTAACATCACCTCGTAAAAGTTTTAAAATAATAAAAAAACCCCTTAAAAATCAACAACTGTGCATCCTTCTATAAAAAAAGAAGGAATAATGTACTTATCAATAATCTCTGTATGGTCACTCACGTTTTGCTTTTCGTCGTTGTTTTATCTGTGGAAATGTCTTGTAAATATGTAGTGTTACGTTTTAAAATGTGTTTTTATACAGTGACGTTCCCAGAATTTTTGTTTTAAATGGATAATTTTCTAAATTTCCTGACTCATGTAAGTAAATAATAATAATTATATAAAAAAAGAGGAAAAAAAAGAAAAACATGTTTTTATCCCGTATTTTGCTGCATTAATAACTGTAGCTACACACGATCATATAAGTGTTGTATAATTTTAAACGCTTTATTTTGACTGTGGCAATTTTTCTTTTAGAATTAATGTACTTTTGAAAAAGGTCAAAGCCATGACCGAAACGTTAGGAATAAAGAAATGAAACAGTAGTTTTAATGTTTTTATAAAATAGGACCATATCCCAAGAAAATCCAAACTGACAATATACGAATGAAAAATTCTCCAAAGTATACCGGGTGAACAACAAAGTATGAGTATTGTACGTTTTTCGCAACAAAGAACGTGATTCTCTTTTCAATGCGTTAAATAGGACAAAAGTTTTGGCGCTCCAACACAATTTTAAATTAAGGTTCTGTGAAAGAAATATCTTCATCGCCCTGCGTCTACTTTCCAAGTCCTGTTAGAGATTGGTTTAAGAACCCGGGTAAAGAGTACTATAGTCAGCAAAACTACGAATGGTTGTGGAGAAGAAAAAGATCCTTGATGTGAAAAGCATGAACTTGGTAAAAGCTTGAAAAGCGGCACAAAAATTGATATACGTTGATAAAAAGGAAAGAGCCAAGAACAAGAGTTCAGGTGGATGACGGTAGAAAAAAGTTTATTAAGGAGCACATCATGCCAGACTTGGTTAAATTAACTACACTTCTGGACAAAAAAAATACTACAAACAATTTTAATCCAATTTAATCTTAAATAACTTTTTGGTTTTTTGACAGATTTTAATTGTCTTTTGGTTTTCGCTCTTTCAGTTTTATAGAATTAAGTGTTATACAGGGAAGAGCCAAATCTTGTATTTTGCTCAAATTTTCGAACACCCTGTGGAATAATTTAACGATATATTTTTTTACCAGTGTATTGGATTTTAAAGCCCGGTCTTCTTAATATTTCCTTTTTATTTATATCAGGATCTCTATTTTAAAGGTAATACAAATTTTTTAAATAAGACAATAAAATTTGTGTATCGGGTGTCAAGTTATATTTATACCTCCCTTAAAATATTTATTTTTGATAATAAAAACTAAATTAAATTATTAATTTGTTAAAGTTGGTTTCGTAGTTTCCAAATCGGTACTTACATTTTTATTGTCTCTTAAGACATACAGGGGTACGACAAAAAGTAAAATTAAAAAAACAACCTATATATTATATCACCAGCGTGACGCGTGCGCAACAGATCTTTTAAAGGCCTTAAAAAATAGTACATTTGTCAAACTTATATTTATTAGTTTCGAAAATAGGACCAGTCAAATCTTTAAGTTTCATTAAAAACAAGGAAATATGAAAAAGATAGGGCTTTAAAATCCAATAAGTACACTGGTTATAAACAGACATTAAATTATTCCACAGGATGTTCAAAAATTGATTTGGTTCTTCCCTGTATATCACCTAATCCTATATAACTTTTTGCAATCCCTATATTAAATCTCTTGCTGGAAGAAGCTACAACTGGACCAAAATGTCATTAAAATCTGTCAAAAGAAGGTTAAATTTGAACCAAAAATTGTTTGTTCTTTTTTTTTTGTTCAGGAGTGTAATATATTGTTTAATGTTGTTGCATGCCATTTTAAAAAAATACTTGGATAGCTCTATTTTGATGTCTACAGTATCTTTAGTTGCTCTGATCCATATTACCCAATGACCTACTAGCAGAGGGTATAAATTAGCAAACCAACAAGAAATAGTTACTGAAAGTTATACAAGTTTGGAAAATATTTTTATACCTGCAAGTATATTGTCGCATTTAGGTCCGTACTGTTCGCGCTGGCCAGCTAATCTTTCAGCGACTTTCTGTTCCCCATTCCACAAAAACACATAATACAACGATAACATAATTGCCGCTAATGATACAAAAAACACATACGCAACAACAGTTAAAACACGGACGATTTTCTTCTTATGTTTAGGTTCATACAGTCGATCTTTAGCTTCTTCACCAGCAAATTTAACTGACGGAGTATCTAATATTGAATTTGTTTTCCATTGTTGAGAATCACATTTTGTTAATTTTATACCGTTTGATTTACACGACATAATAACCTTAATTTAAAAAAGATTTTCGGTTAAAACTGCGATGTTATTTATACTTTTATAATTGAGATGTTTATATATCTCGCGCTTCGAAAATCGATCATTTTTAAAAAATATGTGTTAGTCGGTTAGTTATTGTGTTAGAAATTGGAGCGAGAATGTTGTGATTTTATTTTGTGCTGGTTCACTGGCCGACGCCGGAAAATCGATAATTTAAGGGGTCAAATCGGCGTGTTTTGGGGATGAAATGCGCCTGCCTGCGCGAAAATTTTATTTTCAAAATGTTTTCGTTTAAATTTTCATTTCAGGAAATATTTTTTTTAAATAATAAAAAAAAACAAGTTAGCCTGCATAACTTGAAAATAGAAAAAGCAATGTCGTAAATAAATGCTTGGGAGTTTAAGGAGTATTACCAGAATAGACAGCTTGTAGACATTTTTGTTTGGTGATGTCTGGGGTTGTTTCATAAAGGTTGGTTTCAGTATGTCTCTTGTAAAAGAAATAATTTGTAGCATATAAGAAATGGCAACCTTTTGGTTAATAACTCTATTTATTTACTAAAATATTGAACATGTCATAGGGTAGCGGAAAATTTAATTAAAAAAATAAAAAAATTGGTGCCAGGGTGTAAAAAATTGAAGGGCAAAAAGGTTCTCATCTTAAAGATTTGCTCACTTTCTTCCTACTTAAATAAAGGGATATTTTCTTTGATAGCTGCTTACAGCAGCTGTAAGCACTTACATTTTTGACAAATCAATGAACAGCAGCTCACAGCGGTTGTTAGCGGCCTCGGGAGATGTTTAACCACTGTCTAACAGGTTGAAAAAACAAAGAGGGAAAATATAGCCGAATTTGAGGTTAAAAGTCAAACAAAATTGACTAAATGTATATTAATAACAATAATAATGGTATGTGTGGGAAACCACGTAAATTATTAATTTTCTTTTTTTTTTTCATTTAAAACTGGAGCTACCATTTTTTAGTTTATACTATTATTATTTTAATGTCATTTGTCATTGGCGGTAAGCGCTTTTATTTTTCAATTCACATTATAATGACGTCAGCTGTTAGACAAGCTTGTTAGCAGCTGTAAGACAGAAGAATAAGAAAAATATCCCTTAAAAGTTTTAAAGAGCAAAAAACAGACCAAAACATGTTCTACTGCGCATGTAACAACCAATGATCTGAATAATAAATATGGATGATTGCAGCGAAAATCATAATAACCCCTACCTGGGCACTGAGCAGTCCCCTTAGGGCATGCGCAGTCCCTTGTGGGCATGCGCAGTAAAAAAATTCTGACTAGCGAAAAACAAACAACAGGACCTGGTTTAACATTTTGTATATGATTCATTTATAAAGAAAATATACCAAGTAATTTTGTTTCTAGGTATACATATTAAAATATTTTATTTTAAGTCTGTATTCGTATTTCATAGCAGTCCCTAAAAAGTAAACCGGTTTTATATTGGGGACTATTTTTTGTTGTACAATTTTTTTATTTTTCGGTCGTATCGCTGATTTTATTGAAATTTAGCAAACCGGAGTGCTTAGAAGCCCTGATCTCAATTTAAATTCCGTTTTTTTGCTAAAACACCTTATTTTTGATTCATGAGGAGCCACTTTGACTCAACCTCAAATCTGCACGAAATTTTTTTCCGCATTATTATCTTTTTTCTTAACACTACCTTGACACAACAAAACTGAATGGTTGGTATTTTATGATAAAAGCAATTAGTTTTGGTGTAACTTGTTTAAGGAATAAATATCAATTCATAAACTGATATTTCGCTCCCGTTGCCGTAGCAGTTATCGTTCAGTTAAATTTGGCGTGTAATGCCATTGAAATTGTTTATTTTTGGGGTTAGGGCTAAACTGACCTCATATTTGTAATTGAAACCACAAAAAAAAAAAACGCGAAATACAAATATTAAAATAGGTAATGGACCCATATATATCAAAATCTAACGTATGCCAATTTGTAATATTAAGAAGCAACTTTTTTAAGCAATTACATCAGCTCTAGTCAATTTTTCTACTTTTTGACATATGCCACTTCGTGATATTGTCGACGAAATTGCTTATGTCTACGTGTTATAACTTGAAAGTATGTCAAATTATTTTGATTAAACTACCATATTTTATTTTGTGTGATTATAAATGCATCAGTCAAATGCTAATACAGGGTGTCCGATTATATTTTAACCCATTTTGAGCGCGAATAATTTTAGATTAAATAAAATTATCAAAAATGCGTTGTTCGCAGAAAGCCTTAGATTTTTTAATGTTTCTTTTTATAACCTTGCCATTTGGTTGTGACATTTATTTCTTAAGAAAACGGCCAATTTTCGTATATAGGGCAAGTTTGTTATTTTAAATGGAACGACATGTATATTTTTCTATAATCCTTAAATACAATTTTTCCCGTTTAAAAAAATTAACCCAAACCATGACTATTTCAAAAAATAATGGATTTATTGATGTCTAAAAAATTGACTGCATGGCAATAAAGAGTATGATTTAAAACAGAAAAT
The DNA here is from genome assembly GCA_014170235.1 of Listronotus bonariensis. Classification (NCBI taxonomy): domain Eukaryota; kingdom Metazoa; phylum Arthropoda; class Insecta; order Coleoptera; family Curculionidae; genus Listronotus; species Listronotus bonariensis. The sequence continues at coordinate 36,220 of JACEGR010007121.1, read as the reverse complement.
TTGCTACTTACTCATTATTTAGTTTTGGTTATGCAAAACTTAAATTAAACAAAACTTAAAAAACACCAAGAATTACTCACAACGCACAAATGAAACCAATACCAAAATACCAAATAACTATACCTGATAACGGTCGACCGTACATGGGAGATAGGTTTTGGGCAGCCGACGGCGTCAATTTTACCTGGATTTTACGATCGGGAAATCCCAAATTATAAATTAAATTAGGGTGAGTGTGGTCCTGTCACTGTATAGGTAAACGTTTTCAGTGTTGCAACCACTATATTTATTAAAATACTGCAAATTTTGTCAATGTGTACAGCAATTCTCCCAGTGTGGGGTAAAAATTTCGTGCGCAGGTCTATTGAAAATATATGGGGATCATTTTCTATTAGCAATCCTTTTAATTTTTAGATCATTGGTAACAACCAAAAAACAGGAAAAAAAAGTCTTCAACTTACTAACGGTACTTCACAACAATCACGTTTTTGCACTCCAATCATATTATCTGTTAAAATAAAGCACTTTTAAGCAAGCTCTTTAAAAGTTAAACACAGGTTCAAGTTAAACCTAGATTTTTATATACCTGAAAACATAAAAGACACGTACTAGACATACTTAAAACGCAGTAGCGTAGCTACTATGGGGCTAGGAGGGGCCGTTTTCCGGGGTCCCCAGCTCAGGGAGCCCCTTGGACTCCGCCTTACACAGTATAAAATGGAGTAGGTAGTGAAAATTTAGGTAATTTTCTAGAAAGTTGCAGCTTGATTTTGATAAAACTTATTATACGGGCGTTTTTGGGGTTTAAGATATCCATAATTAAAGTTTAATTTTCAACTAATCTTATTTTCACTCTATTCCCCCTTCCTTTTGCACACAATTCTTGATTTAAAGTTAAAGTGGCACACAATATTTGATTTTTACTATTTAAAACCGCAAAAATAAGATTAGTTTAAATTTCAACTTTGATGATGGATATCTCGGGAACAACACGTTCCCGCCAAAAAAATCTTTTAGATTTGTGATCAGCGCCCAAAAAAACCCGTATACCAAATTTTATCACAACCGGAGTTGCTGCAACTTCTAAAAAATTACCAAATTTGTCCCATATGTGGAATCATAGATAAACTAAAATTTTAACTAGATGTATTTTTTTTTGAGCATGTTGAATTGGGTACAAACGATTCAAAATAGTGTAGTTGGGGGTCCTTCTTTACTTTTTGCCTAGGGCCTTTGCTTACCTAGCTCCGCCACTGTAAAAACGAATGATATGAAGAAAATAGGATAATAAGTAATAGGATCATCTTTGTCCCTAATGCCTTGTTTAGACACGGCTATTAATTTAGTCGAGTAGCGAGTAATATAAAGTATACTCGTGCGTGTGGACAGTAAAAAAAGGAAAGTAGTTTAGCTGTCCAGACGCACAAGACTACTAATTAATTACTCGCTACTCGACTAAATTACTAGCCGTGTCTGAACAAGACAATTATCATAATTTATTTACTTATTTAAAACTTTTAGGCGTGTACAATAGTCCTCATTGTCTTTAGATTACGAGTGGCCAAAAAGGCCAGACAGTGTGGCCTATGTTAAATAACGTAACTTATACAGAATCAGCTAAATAACATAACACATGGCCAATGTGAGAAGAATCAAGAATCTAACGTGAATACCTGCATGTAAACATTTCTGATTGGATTAGTCACATACATCCTTTTTTGTTGCTTTACTGGCCGATATCCCAATACCTATTTGCTTAACCAGTATGTACATACTATATCTTTAAACTAAGGATATAATTTACAAAACTAACGTTTTTTAAATTCTTTTTAATTTAAAAATATTAAAGTTAATATGAAAGTTTCGAAACAACATCACAGCGTTTCCTTTGCTTTATTTAAGTCTTTGCTAATAATATTTTTTATTGTTGATAATAAATGAGTAAAAAAACTTCATTACACGTGATTCTTTTGCACGCGTTATCTAATTAAACTACTTGCATAAGTTTTCGATTAAGGTAGGTAACTACTTTAATCTATATTCAAGGACAGTATTGCGTTTTCCAATTACATAAAAATACTTTTATGTTTTCGTTGGATAAGTCTCATCGATCACATAACAGAATCTAATAAAATTAATCGGAAATATGATACAGTCCCCTGCTGCCCAAGATTCGGGAAACTAGCGTTGTATGTGGTTGGTATAGTAAGTATATTGATTTTGAAAATATATCGGATTATTCCGTAGGGGATTATGAGTTGCAAAACTATTTTAAAAATTAGGTTAATAGAGTATCTATATACCAAAACATAATCATCAATTTTAGGCGTTCAACCAATTATAACCGCGGTAATAATTGGTGACAACTTGACGTATAATACATTGTTTAAACGTCAACATAACCTATTGGTAAATACCGTTTTAATATTGGTTCTTCGCCTAAAATTGATGAATAGGTACCGGGCGTCATAACATTGCCCTATTTTCTCAATTTATAATACAGTTCGATTTTCTAATGTTGTTTTTAAAATTCTTTAATCAAATTCTTAATCAAAAACCGATGACTCATATTTGGAGCATAGACTAAGGCAAGGCGCAAATTGGGACCTGGACCTGACACAGTACAGCGCTTACTTTTGTAACGTAATAAAATTAAAATAAATAATTGACTAGGGACACGACTTGGCGCGAGTCGCGTATACTCGAACACGAGTTGCTTTTGTGATAGTGGTTCAGTTTCTCGCGCCGCGCGCACCTGCCTTCCAGAGAAATATTTTTTTTATCTTTTTATTATCGTAAGCATCAGATTCGGAGCTTGCTGTAGTCAGGGGCGTCGCCATCCGATGGCCGAGGGGGGGCAAGTTGATATCGAGAATAAGGAAAGTATGAATTGTAGGAAAAATTGAGAGCACATGTAGATTTTCACTTGTAGTACGAGTTTTACATCTACAGTGTGCGTTGTATTAAGTGTTTTAGTGATTATCATTGTGGATTCTGTAATGAAGGAAAATGTATAAAGTCGGTTTTGTTGTGCCTGCGGCTCAGGCCTAAATAACCAGAACTTACGTGTTGTGGATTAGACCAAAAATTTTTGAATTTTAAAACAACATTTTATAAAACTGGTCGCATGGTCCAAAACTAATAAATACAAAATTTTACTCCAATTGTTATTATACAGGGCAGAGTTATACTAAAAATATGAAAAATGCCCAAAAACTACTTTTGTTTTTAAAAATATAACAAAATTGTATAAGTAAATGTTGTAGAGAACTGAATTTTATGGCAAAATTTAAAGTTAAAGCATCAAAATAAAAAAATATAATTGCCATTTTTTACATTACGCATTACAACTGAAATAAGGGTAAAAGAGAGAAAAATAAAAAAAAGTAATAATTATTTTATTTTTTTTAACATTCGCTATTTTAAAAACTGTTAATGCCTAATGTAAAAAATTGAAACATACTTTTTCCTTTAATTCCTTAACTTTAAATTTTGAAATAAACTTTAATTCTCTACAAAATTTATTCATAGAATTTTGCCCTATTTTAAAAAATAAAGGTACTTTACTTTTGGTCATTTTTCATATTTTTAGTTATAACTTTCCCTGTATATTACCAATCGAAGTAAAAATTTTTGGTCCATTTGTTCTCTTGTAACACCTATCCTGGGACACACTGTATAATAATGCCTAATAATTTTTCTTACTGTTATGCCCTGTTTTCAAAAGTGCTTGCATTTAGCCGAGACACAAACCGAAATCTGGTTATTTCTGTTAATATTCTTTGCCAGATTAGATCTAGATACCCATTTTTATCAGCTAATTGACCGTATTGCAACTTTAAATTTCTTAATCTAAATTTCAAATACAAAAGGCTGTTAGTGTTTTGTAAATGGAGTACTAAAAATGGACGGTTCGGGACCTTTGTCAAAATAAATTGAATAAAAATAAAATGAACTATTATTTGGGTTTAAAATTTTAAAATTTTTAGCTTGTTTAGGAGATTCTGAAAAAATCTTCGACATTAAATGTCAAATATGTTTGTTTCTTTTTTTTTAATAATAGTTATTTTTTTAAATTTTTATTTAATTTATCTTGTTAACGTCAATTTTTAGTTCTCCATTTACTTGTTTTAATTTAAAATTTTAATTTATTTTCTGGCGTGTAGCCAAATAACTACCATCAATTAAATGAATCCGCCGAACCAATACAAAACATGTCTTCAATAAAGCACATTGAAAAAATACAACTGACAACTGTCAGCCAGGGACAAAACGTTGGATCTCAAATCAAAAATCGCCATCATATAACTGAGCAAAAGTGATAACGTAAATATTTCATTCGTTTTAAACCAGCTTTAAAAAAAAGACAGAGAAAAAATAATCTGCACGTCTATGCCCTAAAGAAAATGCCGGCACAGCACTTTTTTGCTGTTTCGATTTCGATTACTTTCATATGAGCTATACCTAAGATACCCATAGATAACCTACATTTAGATCCGTAACGCTCATTAGCTACCGTACTTTGAACAGAAAACCAGGACGCGGTCAACAAATTTTTTCCTATAATGCGAATAGTTTGTTTGGGTCCGGGTGCGTTTATCCTCAACTGGCTTGCGTACAAACCGGTTTTTCGCCCATGAAATGTAACTTTTGTTTCGCGCAGGTAATAACATAGGCAATCCATCGAGATCAGTGAAGATAATGCATTTATTATATTAGTAAAACAAATCAATTCTCATTTCTGTGAGGAAGATACGAAAGCTTAACGCAGCAATTGTTTAGATTTAATGGAATTGAATTGGCGATTTGATTTGAGTTTCGTACGTACGAGAATAATCGATCAAGCAAGCCAAGAAAAAGAATTGAGAATTGGGTTGCTTTACATTGGGCCAACTTTTTAGAATCTCTAGGGGGCAGCTGCCCCTTGCTCCTCCCTGGCGACGCCCTTGGCTGTAGTTACTCTTTTGTATAATTAATAAAATCAACGGTTTGAAAACCTACTACATTTTCTTGCTTCTTATAGTTATATCGTCATTTTCTAATACGGTTTGAACCACTGAGACGAATACGGTTAGCAAGAAAATTTGACTCCAGAGTCGTTCTCCATAGTTACGTCACCTCGCACGTGCTATACGCGTCTCAATTTGCGCCATGCCTAAGTCGATTACTCTCCATCATTTTAGTAATAATCACAGTACACGATTCGTTTATGGTAATAATTTATTGTGTGCTCCTAGAGGTATTTTTACCTATATGAAATTTGTTTTTTCATATTTTTTGAGTTTTGATAGCTACTCTATTTTTTATAAAGTCTTCTAAAAGAATTAAAATTTAACCGTTTATACGTACATAAACCTTTTATTAAAAATTAAGTCGTAAATTTCTTTTTCCCATTTGATTATCCCTAGCTCTCAGGTAAGTCATAGAAAAAAAACTTTAGTTTTTTTTTAATGCAGGCAAGTATGCATCAAAGTACAGTGTATCTTTTAAATGAGACAAGATATCGAGATCGGGTAAAATTTAGGTAAAAAGGTGTCACTTAAACTACTCTGACATAAAAATAATATCAATCACGTAGCCTAGTGCCATAGGGGTATTAGCAAGTTTTTTTCAAATGGAAAGGGGTATCATGGAGCACCTTATTTTAAAGGAACTTTGATTTATCTATTTACCGTCACTTCATTTTTAAAAATCGGCCCAGCCGTTCCAGACTTATAACCGTTTGAAATTTGGCTTAGATACCGCACAAACAGTGCGGTTTTAATAAAATTGGCTTGTAAGTCTGTAATGGCTACGACAAACAAAGTGGTGTTAAGTAGGGAATCAAAGCGTCTTTAACACCAGGTGCTACATGACCCCCTTTCTAATTGAAAAAAAAGTTGCTGGTGCCCCTTGAAAATAGACCACGTGACCAAAATTATTTTAATGCCAAAAAGTGATACTCTTTCACACAAATAATACCCGATCCCGATATCTTGCCCCATTCAAAAGTTATGGGGCGAGAACTTTTAAAACCCGTTATGTATGTACATACAAATTGGAGCTTAATTTCAAGCGCTAGTAAAAAACTTTTAACTCTTAACCGACTGGGCCGATTTAATTTTTAAAATTAATCGGTGATGAGTAGAGGACAGAAAGGCCTTAAAAACGAGGTGCTACATGACCCCTCTTTTCGGCTGAAAAAGTTGCCTAGTGCTACCTTAGCACCGAAATTATTTTTATGCCAAAAAGTACTTTAAGTCACACCCCTTTACACATATTTTACCCTATCTTGATAGCTTGTCCCATGCAAATGTTAAAGAGGGGGGCTCTTTTAATATTCTTACTGTATACTGAAGCTGCCAGTTTAACCTACAATAAATAAGCCTTTTAAATTATTTAATTTTAAAACTTAAAATAACTTATAATGGGTAATCAGTATTCAAATATTAAATATTATGATACTCTTTTTTGTAACTGAAAACCAATGCCATTAAAAAAAATGTTTAAAACTGTACCATTATTTATTATGTAGAATCAACGCCCCAAGTTTCGTGATCAATTTTTGAATCACAATGTATCTCTGTCGGAATCTAATTTATCTGCAAATTAAGGAAATTTCAAAGGATAATCAATACCTTTAGACGATAAAAGTATCTTATGTAAGTAAATAAGTATGTTAAAGCAGAGTTTTGGCCATAAACTAAAAAAAAGTAGGAAATAAATCAAAAATAGAGAAAACAAACTTCCATAGTAAACCACGCTTATACAGCCGTAAATCAACAGATATTTTCAAGCAAATTTGTAAGTTATATTTAGAAAATCATTAAACATAACAAGGTTTATGTTGTTGAAGAAGAAAAATACCTATTTTTTGCGTTGCTTTAGGAGTGTAAACCAGATAAGTGACATACATATTTAAGTGGGGAATCTGGAAAATAATGATTTATTTGTTTGTCTTCCTAATAAAATCTGAAGGTTTTGTGGAATAAAAACTTTAACAGGAAATATAAACGGTTATTATTTCTTTTGGGATTATTTTTACTTTGTCCGTACGTTTTTAACCATATTATATTTTCACAAAATAAATATGTATAACCATTTTTTAGGCACTGGCTAACCGACCGCCGGCTGCTTTGCTCAATTATTAGAAGAAAACCGCCGTCCGGCGGTTTTTATATCTACGTATATAAAAACCGCCGAAAATTATAATTAATTTCTTATTACCGGCGGTTTTTACCTATTTAACAATAGAAGCCGCAGTCCGGCGGTTTTGGTTATAAAAACTATTGAAAACCGCCAAATAAAAGTTAAAGTTAACCTAACTTTAAGAATTATTTCTTTTATTGTTTAATATTATTTTTATTATTGATCAACAAATAAAAATAAAACTGGGAGACACGTTTGACACCTACGAAGATTTTGTTGAAGCTCTTCATAAGTTAAAAATATGCTTGTACATCTTTTAGAAAAAGAAAAGCCCGAAGTATTATGGTATGCATGTATTGATGATTCAGGAACCGAATAAAAGTTTCAAGATAAAAAATTTATAAACACAGCTCATTTCTTTAAGCATATTATCGTTCGTACAACAATATTTCCAGGTTTAAAAACATATTCAAGTTCTCCCATAGCTACAGGGTTACGAGTGTTGACCCATAAGCGACAGGTTCCGAGTTCGATTCCGGATAGATAAATAACTTTGGTTATATTTTTTCTTGATAACTTTTTATACATTTTTTCTAAGTTTTATTTTTCATAGTTTAATTTTCAGACAAATAATTTTCCACTTTTTAAGAATTTTAAGTTATATCTAATTGCTGACTTTAATGCTGACGATGACGTCCTGATAAGTTATTTCTTCGCCTTTCCTGCCTGACAATATTTTTTTATAGTGGTAAATTATTGGGTTCATGTGACGAAATAGTTTTGTAATGTGTCTTTTTTAATTATAGGCGCTTAATATAGTGGCAAACCAGCCACGAAATGTTAGGATACATACAATAGTGGTTTTATTTTTTAAATCCCCGTTTAGTTTAGAACAAATTTGATCTCTTGACTACACCTTGGTATGTTTACATAATATGAAATTCTAAATAAATTTGGTTTTTAATATTTTGTTATATTTTTAAAATAACACTTTACCTTGCTTGCTTTTGAACCTTTCTGTGTCTTACTTTTAAATAATCTCTAAAAACAATACCAAAAAATAAATAAATGAAAAAACGTAACTTACGGTTTAATATGTAATTTGTTTAGTATCTCCTTTCTAATATCTGGTAAGTTTAATGTTGTATTTACTTTTTGCTTAATAAATATTTGTACATCAACCTCCCAGTCTGGATCTTTGGTAGAATTGGAATTATGTACCACACTAAAATAAAACAAAAGTATTGTGTTTTTTTTTTGTTAAAAATATTCGTTCAGGTGCCGTTCAAGACGCTACTGGACTTAAGTATTAAATATAATTAGGTTAGTAGTAAAATTAAGAAAATAGATTTAGGATTTTTATAAAATAAAAGCTTGTCAACCTGTATCTTGAAAACAATGAATTTACATGCATGCATTTATGCATTTTCTTATTTATGTAAACTTTTTTCTCAATAGATTTGGCTTAAAATTCCACCCTTTATTTTTTTACCGCAATAATAAACACCCTTTATACAGGGTCATGCAAATTAACTATTCACTAGTAACATTTTTGTAGCCCATTATTTAAAATTTTAAAAACAATCGACAATCTTGTTTTAAATGTACTGAATATAATCTTTTTTTTTTAATAATACACCCTGTATATATTATCATTTTTCGAAAGATTTGTCATCTATAGCTTTAAAAAGGTTCACATGTGATGTATCCAATTTATATTAGTTCCGGAAATACAGCCATCCTTAGGAGTCTGAGAGAGAATGGCATTTTTTTAAAATTAAACACCCTATATATTGTACTACAATTCAAAAATTTTGCAAAAAGATGTAAGAAAAAATTTAAAATATGGCATTTCTAATCTAAAAAGTAGCTAATCTTCATTTTATCTACGGCACCAAACTTAGTTCTTGTAACTTAGACTTGTAGATACGAGTATATTGGAGGAAATTTAACATAGGTATTTACCAGATGTTATGGCAATTTCTTTAAGCTCTTTGAAGTATCTTTTTAATGATAATACAACATACAGGGAGTTTTTACTATTAAACTTCTGAGCATGGCAATATTTTCAAAACTATTAACAGTTTGATATATCATGTAATGTAAAGGTGATGAAATATACAGGGTCTCCCATTCAAAAATGGTATTTTACTCTGTAACCTAAAATTAAGAATGTCCATTGTTTTTCCTTATCTTTAATTTAAGAGAGCCTTAAAAATGCTACTAGTTTGCTAATTTTAATAATTTTGCATTTGGCCTAATAACAAAGTTATTAATGGCGAATACTTAATTTGAGTGACCCTGTAGATTAACATCTAGCAAAGCTATGGTGTATTTTGTGATTGATTTAAATTTGGTAGATATACACGTTTAGCCAAATTAAAAGATATAAAGATCAGTAAACTAACAACAAAGGGATAAAGATGCGTCATCCTGTTTAAATGCCGGTATTCTTTGTCTAATCTCTACTTAATAGTATTCTACACGCATTAGATCGTCTCCTTTCCACGCGTTTCCTGTGTACCTTTTTATTTGGCTGAACGTGTATATTTTTATTATACAAATACCTAATAATATCACTAAAGTTCTGCATTTGGGCTTCCGGATTCCCAACTTGAGCCCCAATATGAGGATGTGCATTCCACATAAAAATGTAGTAAATTGAGAGTAAAATCGCCGCCATAGAGACACTGAGGACATAAGCAAGAACTGTTAAAACCCTAAGTGCTTTAGGTTTTTCTTTGGTTTAAATATGTCACCATTAGGACAATCAGGAATGTCACTAATATCTTCTTGGGATGACATATTTGGATTTACTGGGATCACATTTTCTGAAAATTTTATGTTTTGGAGAAAGTTATGATATATTTCATTAAAAATAAAAGTATTCCGTTACCGTTTTTGTGAGAGGGTAGAAAAAGAAGCAAGTCTGCCATTTTTTTAGAAACGTTATACGGTTTTGATTTTTTTGAAGTTCTTTTCAAATGAAACACTTTTTAATTATAAACATTACAAAAAATGCCTATTCTTAAAAAGTCCTGCTTAGTGAAAAATATATACCGAGTGTCAACGAAATTATTTTACAAGCCATAACTTCTAGAGTATTAGACACATCAAAATGAGACTTGGTATAGGTATAAATGGTATGAGCAGAGCAAAGTGTACGCATATTTTTTTACTTTTCAATCAGTTCCGGTTTAACCGGAAATGGCTCCAATTTTGAATTTTTAAATAGATATTTTATTACTTTTGGATTCCTGAGATAATTCTAAATCAGAATGTGACATTTTAAAAAGTTTTTAAGCAAACTTGATTTTTAGAGTCATTTTTAATATTGCATCTAGGTGGCCATGATTGGGCGCATATTAATCTAGTAACCCCAGGTGATGTTAGAAAAATATAATCGCAAAGTTTTAGTGACTAATATAAAAGATGGGAATAAAAGAATTTGGCAAATTAACACTAGCGTCTAAATCCCGTTACATGTCGTTTTTAAGCCGACCAATCAGAATTGGCCGATGACATCAGATGACATCATGACGTCATAGTCAACAAAATTGCAAAAACCGTAAAATGAATAGGGGTGCTGCCAATTTAAAAAAAGGCGTTGCTAACCAAAACTAAGCTGACCGTGACTTTGGGCACGTTGAATTTTATTCAAAAAAACTACATATATAGAACTCCAAGTAAGAACGACATGTAACGGGATCTAGACGCTAATTAAATTAACATTTTCGTGTCTAACTATTATTTTTTAAATGGAAACCCTTTTAAGGCAAGCACTTTTCGAATGAAGGATTTTTTGACGAATCTAATGATACCATTTTATTTGCGATTGTATTAAAAATAAAGCCAGGAATAAAGGATCATGGCCACCTAGATGCAATAATACAAATGGTTCTCAAAAAATCAAGTAGGCGTAAAAACTATTTGAAATCTCATATTACCATTTAGAATTGTCTCAGAAATCTAAAAATGTTTAAATATACAATACATTTAAAATAAGAGTCATTTCGGGTTAAACCGGAAGTAACCAAAAATTTAGAAATTTTCGAAAAATCTTTACTTCCCATACCAAGTCTCATTTTGATATGTCCAACACTTTAGGAGTTATGGCTTGTCTAATAGATTCGTTAACACACGGTACGTATAGATAGTTTTTAATTTGTAAAATGGGATGATATTTGCAATTTTAAAAAAATCAATTACTATAATTTAAAATCAGAACCTTTTTGAAGCCTGAAATATCAGAAATCTGCATTATATTCAATCATAAATCCCACCAAAATTTTAAAATCCTATAACACTTCATGAAAAAATTACAGGCTTGCTAGTAATTTTGTAGGCACCAGTGGCGTAGCGTGGGTCAAAGGGCGGGGTGGCGAACAATTATTGAAGCGGCCTAACTTTTCATAGAGCAGTATACTAATAAATTTTTTTGCTGGCACCTAGAAAGGTACATTAAAATGAGTTAAGTACAAATAAAATTGTGAATTATTTAAAAATCCTTTGATATCAATGTTATCATACCACGCTATAAATGAAAACTACATAATTTGATTATTCTTTTTATAATTTTTTAATTAAAACAAATTTTTTAAATTTTTTAAATATAAACAAACAATTTTTAAAATATATTTTTGCAAAAACAAATATAAAATACGACTTAACTAAAACAAAACGCAGTTTAAAAACTTACATATATAAAAAAAACTATGTTTAAAATATATTTTTGCAAAATTATATATAAAAAGCACTTTAAAAGTTTTAAATTAAACAAATATTTTGTTGTGACGTCTTATAATTCGATGGACCCGGCTGCACGCACCAAAAACATGACTCATGCGGCGTTACCTCGCGCGTTCCATTTCAGGCTTGAAGTGCTAGCGACAGCGCGGAACAAGCAACAAAGAGGCTCAATCTCCGCGTCGTTCGCCATTTGTTTCTCTCCTACTTGAGTGAGCGTCCAGTGAACAGTGAATGTGATGTCAATTGTTTATAGCAACATTAATTGCGGCGATAAAGATAATAATTCTTTCGACGTTGTCACGTTCTACTATCGTCAGTAAACTGACTTTGCAGGCAACCGATTTTTTTAAAACAAAAGACGCCTGGTCTTGACACTTCTCATTTTATCTAAAACTGTGTCAAAGTCAACATCAAGAGCGATGACTCAATGCTTATTAGGGCTAAATCGTTTAGCCTCTGTTCGCCAATAGTGGTCCTTTGATATCAGTTTATTTTGCGTAAACGACAAAATGACCTTTCAGCGCCGGCGCTCTTAGTTGCAATGGTATAAAATCAACATCTAAGCAAAAATGTTCTTTACATTTTTTTTCGTAACTAACCAGAACTAATACTTTTCAAGTATTTCGCGATTGAAAGTAATCATTTTTTGACAAAAAACGACGTTTTTAATGGGGTTTTCCCAAATAACTCAAAACCCATGCATTTTAATAAAAACACTGTAAAAAGCAAAATTGTAGGTTTTGAAAAGATGAACAAAATTGTTGTATTGTAATTTTTATACGACCCATACGAACAAAGATACGTCGTGTTAATGGTTAGTTTTTTCCTTAAATGTAAAATTTGCTAGAGAGCAAGTAAAATAACGGGAAAATGCTGCATATTTTAAAGAAAACTGATAGAATCTAATAAGGTCCTTTCTTTCTCTAAAAGAAGAAGTTTCTAGCATGAAAATTGAGTGAGTTATGATAAAAATAGGGTTGGTTATTAAATTTTTTTCTACGAAAAAATCAAATAATAGCAAGCCCCTAATTAAAATTAACGTGTACACTTTTGTAGTTCTCTTTATACAGTTATTAATCATTCATCCAAGAAGTGTGACCAATTTTAAATAATTAATTTCAGGAAAACTTGAGCTTAGAGTGAAAAACGATTATTTATAATTTCATATTTTTCTCTTTTTTCTAAATAACTCCGAAAATACTATTTACGAACGAGCAGCACCCTTTTCGAGCCCCTTTAAACTAACCCCATTTAAAAACCAGAGGATCTTAAGAAATTTTACTTACAGAGTAAAAACAAAGAAGATACGTTAAAAAGGAACAAATTCGAATAGGCCACTTCGGAGCATACGATCTACATAACATTTTTGAAATTAGACATTTTAAATTGCTAAAACTTCTTAGACGTATTGCCAATACATCAATTAAGAGAATTGTAAAAGATTAAATGTCAACTTTAATTAGGGGGTAGTTAGGGGGTTGTTCTATTGATTTTTCCGTTAGAAAAATTAGTTACTGACCTTATTTTTATCATAACTCACTTAATTTTTAAGCTAAAAGTTTCTTCTTATTTATAAAGTCAGATTATGTACTTTAAAAAGGATCTCAAAAATACAACATTTTCCCGTTATTTGCACTTTGAATCTATTAAATTTTGGATTTGACGAAAAAAAGCTAACAATTAACACTCAGTATCTCAGTTTGCATTGAGTCGTATAGAAATTATACCAAGGTAGTTTGTTTGTCTTTTTAAAACCTACAATTTTGCTTTGTACAGTTTTTTTGATTAAATGCATAATTTTCGAGTTATTAGCGAAAAACCCATTAAACGTTCGATTTTTGCATCGAAAAATTGTTACTTTCAATCGCAAATAACTTCAAAAATATTAGTGTTGTGAAAACAATATATGAAACATTTTTTGCTAAGAATCACTTTTCCAATCGATTTCTGTTGTTAAAATGTAATAAAAAAGGGTTTTGGCGCCCTTCGTTTTGATATAGGTTTTGGTTCCTTGAGGCTATTCCCTACCTTCTGTTAAAATTTCAAGTCAATCCATGCAGGACCAAAGAATTGCCAGGTTTTACCTTTTAGAGCTTCATTTCCTGTACTAATAAGCAGGGCCGTATTATCCATTAGGTTGACTAGGCTACAGCCTGCGACGCCCTGAAAAAAATAGGCGCCAGACAGGGGAGTAATAGGCGCTAGATAGGGAAGTAGGTCGGGTGTGGATTTTTGGTGACAACCGTTTTTAAGATATTTCAGATTAAACATTTTATTCCGTACGTAAGTTTGCCATTGCATTAATTCACGCTTTATCTAGGCCACCTGGTAGTGTCCAAAAAGTCTGTACAAAATGCTACCACAAATTTGTTGGGCCAAAATACAACGATCTGATGTAGTTTACCTTTGTCGAAAAGTTGCTGGTTTGCAAGATACAGGGTGTTAAAGTTTAATTTTTTTTTTACTTGGACACCCTGCTTCTTGAAAAAGATCAACTTTTTAACTAAGGCAAATTAGGTTAAATCCTTTGTATTTTAGTATAAAGAAGTTGTCGTACCAATTGGTACAGACCTGTTTAGTTCTGGTTACAAATATTTTGTTTGTTTGCTAATCTTCGAAAATACTAAACCGATCATGAAAATTATTTTATATCAGAAAGTTAGCACTATTCTAAGAGTGGTGTAGGTTATATTTTATTATGATTGAACAAAAAGTTCAGGGAAAAATGTAATTTACGCACGACGAAGTGAGCACTGGTCGGCTAGTGTAAAATAAAACGTGTAATCTAAAATATCTCAAGAAATAGTTGTTCGTAGCGATATTTATAAAGTATACTTTTTTGTGCAAGAAATATGGAAGAATAACAATTATCTACTAGAATCATAACATATCAGAGACACAAAAAAATATTGACACAAACAAAAGAAAAGTACTGCAGGTGGCTCCCTCTACATTTAACAGCAAAATCATAAGTAGCTTTTAATTTTTTACTTTTAAAAACTCCGTATACTGAATTTTGTAAAAAAATCCAATACCAATTAAAATATTTAAAAATACCTAAAATAAAATGAAAACTTTGACCCCGATTAACTTTTTGACTAAGGTAAAGTGCATTAGATCTTTGTATTTTGGCCCTAGGAGTCTATGGTAGTATTTTGTACAAATTTCTTAGACACTCTGTATAAATATTTACAAAAGAGAAAAAACAAGAAAAAATAGGATTTCCTAAAGCGTTAAATGTTACTAAATAAAAAATATGAAAATGTATTTCCATTTCCTAAAAAATTGGTGGTTTATTAAAATTGTCAATAATTAAACAGTACACGATTCTCTATTAACTTTATTCGCGTTTTTAGCATATTTAAGATAACTCCAGTTAACACGATTTCTGGGTCTGACTTTAACATATTAAATTTTAGTTTCTCCTAGGCCAAAACTAAGGAATATATATATATATATATTTTTTATGAAAGTTTGCCTTTGTAGAAATTTAAGCAATTTTTCATGATTTTGGCAAAAATCAATGATTTTTACAAAGGGTGTAATTTTAATGATAAAGGTGGAAATAGAATTCCTAAGTGAATTTAAAAGTGTGTATTAGTCTTAGTTTAATTAAGGAATAAAAAAAGGACTTGTTTACCAGGACTAACCATTCGTAAGTGTGTATTAGTCTTGGGTTTAATTAAGGAATTAAAAAAAGGACTTGTTTACAAGAATTAATCATTCGTAATTTCCTGAAACTGTAGTACCGTAAGGTAGGTATATCATTTAATAATAAAAGAGTAAATCTTGTCAAAAACATTCTATGGCCCGTACACCCCTGGTCGAAAATGAACGTGTCCTTATCTGACCCATTTTCTTGTGCAGGTAGACGAAGGGATTATTGTCGAAAATCTGCCCGCCGCTTTTAGATTCGTGATTAGCGCCCCAAAACATCCCCGTACACCAAATTTGATTAAAATCGGAGTTGCGGCCGGTTTCTAGATAATTACCAGTGTTTCTTTCCTTATTTTTAAAATACTTAAAAATGACTCGTATGTTTAAAATATTTACTTTAGAAATGCTTTTTATTATTATTTTATTTGTCTGACATCATTCTTTGCATCTATGCTTGCCGACAAAATAACTTTCTATTCGCGTCCCTGCCTCCTTAACATATAGTTCATTAGTTCATTATTGAATTAAAAGCCCCTTTAATAATTAAAAATGTTTTGAACATAGTATAAAAATATGTTTTCAACATAATAAAATGTTAAAAAAAAGAACTTTCCTATATTAATCTTTCTCGGAGCTGTTACAAATACCTAAAAAATCCTAAATTATAAAAATTATTTTTCAGGAATTTAAATAGCTGTAAACTAACTTACCAAACAAAACAAATTTATTAACTTCTATATTTTCTATAAAAATGTGTACATAATTTTTGCAAACATTTTAAATCCTTTTTTTATGCCATGTAAAATAAACAAATAAATAAAATTGTACCCAAACAGAATTTTATGATTTTTGACAAAGACGACGACGTCGCTTTATCTCTGCGAGGCGTCGCGACGCCGTTGGCCGTGAACGTTGCACAAACAAACAGTTATGAGAAGCGTTGTTACGCTTTTTATGTTCACTTGTTACTCATGCGCTTTTTCCAATATTGCATGCTGAAATTAAATTTTCTGCCACTATATGTTTTATTTGCTATATTACGGAATTTTATTATACACATATAGGGTGTGTAAAGCTTATTCGTTTTGTGTACAGGATGGTCGCCCTACAAGGATTCATGCTAAGGCACAGAAAAAATGGTGTTGGATGAAGAGGATGATTACATGTTTTTAAGATTATTACATACACTAGTGAAAAAAATCACAGGATACAAAAATTTTTTTTAATGTTTTTGAAGTGGCTGTATTTCCCTTAAAAATGGTCGTACTGGAATTTAAAAAAATCATTTTAAAGCTTGAAGTTTTTGGTTTTGAGAACTAACGATAAAAAGTTTTAAAGCAACATGCACGGCGCAATTCTAATGAATACCAAGAAAAAAACTTTTCTGATTTTTTCGGTTCTTTTTTTTGTCTACAAACTTGGATTCTTTTAAAACTTAACCACTATCTGAATCGGGTATCTTTTCCATTTAGCTTTAATTTGCTTCTTTTTTTTAATGTTTGATACGACCGCTTCTTGCTGGGATATTAAACTTTGAATGGAAAAGAATCTTTTTGTCTTTAACCATAACTACCTTAGCAACCGCTGATCGCACAAGGGTATTGAAATTTTGAATAGATCCCCACAAAAATCAGCTACGATTTAAAAAAATATATATTCTATATACAGTAATTTAAAAAATCAAGAAAAAATGCTTTTGGTGGGTTTTGGGTAATCAGGCATTAAATTGGAAATATCGAGAAAACTAGTAATGGTAAGTGTGCATTTTACAGCTTAATATGCCTACAAAACCCCACAAAGTTTTAGTTTAATCAGTTTTTTTGTTTTATTTAATCGAATTTTTGAAAAATAATTTAAAGATCACGATTTTGACTTTAGATGATCATAATCTTTAACAAAATGCAAAAATTTGTTTTAAAGTTTTTATCCATCTTATTTGATAAAAAAATAAATTTCTTGAAAAAATTTAAAAGAAGATGTCAATACATTTTTTTGGTTAAAAAATTTTGGTTTTGGGTGCCGGCATAAGAATTACCCAAAGTGTACTAAGCAACGCGTGGGGAATCGTTACCTCAGAAAGGATTTTTTATATCCTTTAGTTTTTTTCAATACTGTATATTTATTTAGAATAGTAGCCTTATATGCCTCTGACACGATACATAAGCGTAAGCGGCCAACGTAGAGTGGAAAATGTGTGAGCGCTGTCTTTGATCTTTATGCGAGAATATAAACGAACTTGTTTTTTTCATCAGCCGGCTGCAATATTCCTGAGCAAAAAGCCCTGGCTCTGCCCAAACGAATATCTTTTGTTTTTATAAAAGCCTATAGAGGAAATAAAGAAAAAATAATAAAACGCAAACTAAAAGGCGCTTATGGTAGCAGAATAGACCCCCTGTCGCTGGCCATCCGAAACAAACAAATATTATCCAAGGAGCGTTTTTAACAGTAGCGTAGCTTGCCTTAAAGGGGCCCCGTATCACAATGAGTTACACACATTTGGGGGCCCCTATACCCCGGGGACCCCGTATCATTGATAATGTGGTAGCTACGCCCCTGGTTTTTAAAGTATATAAACTGGTTTAAACACGCTGTTTACCACAAAATATATTGTGTCATTTCCGGCAACATAAAGCTATTTGAAACTTTCTCGACGCTCACGCTATCTGTATCGAGACCTTAGTGATAAGTTTAAGTAAGGATAGTTTAGTGTCAAACTATGTCCTGTGGATTGCTTTTTTATTTTATTTTTTTTATTTTTAAATTTTGTTTGGTAATACTATATATTAATATTTTTATATAGATTCTCTTTTCTTTTACTTAGTAGAATAGTTTCTATTTTATCTCTATTTTTAATTATCAATCGTTTTGATCTTTATAAATGTTAATATGTATATTTTCTAGCTACGTTCAGCCCTAAATAAAATGTAAGTTTTTATATTAGGTTTATTTATTAATTTATTTAATTTAGTAAATTGTAATAAGTGTGTGACCAGTTATCGTTTTAAAAACTGCTCCCCTAAAATTAAAGGGTCTACTGAATATGAAACTAAAGATACAATAACACTTAAAAATAAAAGTTGTCAAAATCATAATAAAGATTTACTCTTTTGCGTGCTGTAAATAAGAAAATCTAAAGCGCGCGATTTTTTTCTGGCTAACTAAATCTTCTGCTTGACATAATTTTACGTAGGTAATAATTATAAAGAAAAAAATTGATTTATTTATTAAAAAATAGGTAATCTATACGTAAATTTTTTTCAGTTATTATTGTTAGTTAGTGCTAAATATCTGAATCGACGAATTTAGTTTTGGCTTATTTTTTCTTGTTTTTTAAGACGCAAACTATAGATACATACATATATAGAAAGATAGGTAATTTTTTTTTTAAACTCCGTCATAAATAAAAGTCGCACACAGTTTTAAGTCATATCCACTAATTCTGAATTAAAATTTTAGTAGGGTGGTTGCAAGGAAAATAAACTTTTTGGGTGGTTGGACCATTTTGACATTTTACACAATAAAAGTAGACTATAACTTTGAAATTACTTTATTATTATAATTACTTTTTAAATTCCATAATCAGTTGCCAATGAATTTGATGTAGGTAAATAAATTATTAGATCACTTGCGCCTGTTCGATTAATTAGCACGAGGAGCGAAAAAAAATATTGCTAGTACCTTTCTCTCTCACGCTATCTCTTCGCAAGGCAAAGTGGCAAGGCTATATCTAGTAACTATACGCTCGAAGCTACAAATAAACGTACTGATGGCAAGTAGGACGTAGGCTGTTCATTGAAGACGCTGTGAATATTAAAAGAAGAAGAATCTGTATCCAACCACAATTTAAGTTTTTGTAAACTCATCTCAAATCAAGTTGCTATTTTTGTGATTTGCAAAAGTATTGTAAAAATTTAAATCATGAGTTTAGCTGAGATATGTGGTTTAGAAGAATTCGGTTCTATTAGACCTGACAAAGGTTTGGATGAAGATATTTCTCAATTTTGTCGAAACTTTTCGAGTAACATACAACTTGGTGTACCCCCATTTGAAAATGTAAGTGTACGTTTAAATATTATTATAAAAACTTTGATACTATTTCTATAGAACATAAAAATATGTGTTGGATTTGTTTTTAGCCTGCCGTAAATCTTTCTCATTTTTCTAAAGATGAAGCAGGAAGAGATATTAAAATTAAGTTTGATCACGGTACAACAACACTTGGTTTTATGTACCAGGGTGGTGTTGTTTTAGCTGTAGACTCTCGCGCTACTGGAGGTCAATTTATCGGGTCGCAAACTATGAAGAAAATCGTAGAAATAAATGACTTCCTGTTAGGTAAGATCTTGCCACTTACTTAGTTTAAAATAATAATGGTTATTATTTACAAACCAGACGCATCACTAATATTAATGAAATTTGGTATACGGGGTTTTTTAGGGCGCTGATTACGAATCTAAAAGAATTTTTAGTCGGACTCGTTTTGTTATCAAGATATTCATCATTATGATAACCAAAACTAACATAAATTCACTATTTTCCCCTTCTTTTTGCACTCAATTCTCTAGTTTTCTGCTAAATTAGTACCTAATATTACATTAACCCTATTTTTCTATTTATTTTACCCATCTTTTCCTTAAAATTGAAAAGCTCCACTTTCAATTGCAGTAATCTTGGCGGCGCCAAGGCTACTGTGGGTAAAATAAATAAAAAAATGGGGCTTTAGTAGGTAGAAATCAAATATTGAGTACCAATTTACCTTTCAATCAAGAATTGAAGCTGAAATTAGCGGCGCGGCACATTGACGCGAGCTTAATGCCACGACTATACACCAAAACGCCATTACTTTACAAATATTTTATTGCTTGTAAAATTGTTAGTAATTATTATTTTTGTTTAATTTTTGGCCTGGGAGATCTTAGTGATGCCCTGAACCTATGACTGTCTTCAAAATAAATTGTGTGTCAAAAGGTCACGCCAGCGGCCAGTTATAAACAATTTTAAACAATTTGTTATAAAATTGTTATTAATTATTATTGTTTAATTTTTGGATTGGGAAGTCCTAGTGATGGCCTGAATCCAAAACCGTCGTCAAAATAATTTGTGTGTCAAAAGTTCTGCCAGCGGCCAGATATAAACGATTATTAATTAAACAATTTGTTTTAAAATTGTTAATAAACATTATTTTTGTTTAATTTTTGGATTGGAAGGTCCTAGTGATGCCCTGATCCCAAAACTGTCGTCAAAATAATTTGTGTGGCAAAGGTTACGCCAGCGGCCAGGTATAAACAATTTGTTATAAAATTGTTATTAATTAAAATTTTTGTTTAATTTTGAGATTGCAAGGTCCAAGTGATGCCCTAAACCTAAAATTGTCGTCAAAATAATTTGCGTGTGAAAGGTTACGCCAGCGGCCAGATATAAACATATTGCTACTTACTTAAAAGTTATTTATTGACATAAGCAAAAATTACATTACATCAAATGGCTATTGACCGAGGTCCTTCAGCCTAATGTTATTAACAATTTGTTATTATTATAAATGCATTGAAATCAAAAGTGAATTTAAACAATTTATATAATTAAAAAAAAAAAAAAAAAAAACAGTCATATTGGGCATCGATTTTGTTTATCAAATTAAGTGTTCTAGTTCTTCATATATTGTTCTTAAAGGATATTTATGTGTTTGTTGTCTTTTTTCTTCTTCAGTTCGTTTTAGGCAAAAATCTTGAATAGTATCTAAGTTGAATTGTTTTGATATGAAATTTGTTGTGAGATGTTTTAAACGTTGCAATATTGGTTGAATTTTTGTTGTTTCGTAGAGAAGTATATTTGGTGGGTTATGCAATATATTTATGGGGTGTCTCATTCTTGTAATGGCTCTTAAGGATGTTGTTTCTGCTACTTCTAGAGTTTTTCTGGCATTATTATGGAGGTTTAGCATGACTGGGTGTCCATATTCCAAAAGTGGTCTACAAATTGATTGATATATGGTGGATGCTATGTTTACATTTATGCCATGACCTTTGTAAGTTAGACTTCTAAAGTGCTTAGCTCTTAATATAGTCTTTTTCTTGATGGTTTTCATGTGTTCGTTGAAATTAAGTTTATAGTCGATTGTCATTCCCAGGTATTTTGCAGACTGCTTTGGTAAAATAGGTTGGTTGTCAATTATTACTGTAGGAGAGTTATCTTTAATTTGATGGTGAAATAATACAAATTGTGATTTATTTGGGTTTGGTTTAAGTCTCCATTTTTTGAACCATACTGTTGTTCTATTTATTAAATTTTGAAGCTCTTGAACAGTTTTTTTAAGGTTTTTGATGGACGATTAAAGCTGTGTCATCAGCAAACTGGAGAATATATGATGTTGGAATAACTTCTTCCTTGTGTATTTTGTCATAGTTGTATATATCGTGACAATAGATATTGTACAGTAATGGTGATAGGGGAGAGCCCTGAGGTACTCCCTGTTTAATTAGGATTTTTGTAGACATAACATTACCAATTTTAATTTGTATTGTCCGATTTTCTAGATAATCCTTTAAAAGAAAAATTAAATATTCGTCACAATTTAACTGTTTCAGTTTAAAAAGAAGTCCTTTGTGCCATACGCTATCAAATGCCTTATTAATGTCTAAAAATAATGCTGCACTATAGTTTTTTGTAGGCGTGTAGTTTGAATATTTGAGGACAAAATAGTTAAAGGAAGACTGGTTGAAGACTCGTCTGTAAATCCAAACTGGTACCTTGGGATTGCATGTCCTACCCGAGTTGCAAGAATTTTTTTTATTATTTTTTCAAAGTTCTTTCCTATATTTGGTAATAATGTGATGGGCCTGTAGTTTGAAGGCTGTGAATGGTCAGTGTTTGGTTTTGGGATCGGTACTGTACTTCCCTCTTTCCATTCTTCAGGAAAATAATGAAAATTTAGGCAGAATTCATATATACGCATAATGTATAGGTGGACCGGTTTTTCTAGCCTTTTGATTATATTTTTCGAGATATTGTCTTTGCCTGGTGCTGTATTTTTTCCTTCATTAACTATAGAAAAGTAGGTGGTTTGATTAATATGGTGATAATCTTGATTGTAATTATTAGGTCTCAGGGTAAAAAAGTTTGTATACCACTCATTTACAACTTCAAACTGGTATTGGTCAAAATTTGGATCAAGAGTTTCAGTAAATGCTTTTTCAAAATGTTTGGCCAGTATTTGGACTTTGTCATTAGTTTCAATAAAGTTTTTTCCTTCAGATTCCAGTGGAGGGATGACCAATTTGTTTTTATATTTTGATAGCTTATTTATTTGCTGCCAGTAGTTGCGTCCCCTTTGTTTTTGAATTTCTTTACATGCTTCTATCCATTTGTGTGTTCTATATTCTTGTACCATTTTCTGTATATTTTTATTATATTCGTTTAGTTGTCTTTTAGCCTGAGGAGATGGATTTGATCTATATTCTCTGTACATTTGTCTTTTTCGTTTTATTAACCTTAAAATAAAAGGAGGAAGTGCATGTGTATAAAATCTAATTGGTTGTGTGGGAGTGTGTTTTATAACCAAACTTGACAATTTTTCCTGAAACTCTGAAATTCTCTTCTTAGTAATTTCTAAGTTTGCAAGTGGTGTTACGTATTGCATGATTTCTTTGTTAACTTCAGCCATGTTACAGCGTTTTAAGTTTAGTTTTACTTCTTCATTTGCTGGATGTATTGCCATACTAAATACATATTGCTATAAAGTTGTATTAATTAAAATTTTTGTTCAATTTTTGAATTGCAAGGTCCAAGTGATGCCCTGAACCTAAAATTGTCGTCATAATAATTTGTGTGTTAAAGGTTACGCCACCGGCCAGATATAAACAATTTTTAAACAAATTGTTTTTAATTAAAATTTTGGTTTAATTTTCAGACAGGAAGGTGCCAGTGATGTCCGGAAGCCACGACGGTCGTCAAAATAATTTGTGGATTAAAAGTTACGCTAGCGGCCAGATATAAACCATTTGGTATCAAATTGTTAATAATTATTATTATTGTTTAATTTTTAAATTGGAAGGTCCTAGTGATGCCCTGAACCCAAAACTGTCGTCAAAATAATTTATGTGTGCAAAGGTTACGCCAGCGGCCAGGTATAAACAATTATTAATTATAAAATTTGGTATAAAATTGTTAATAATTACTATTTTTGTTTAATTTTGGATTGCAAGTGTCCAAGTGATGCCCTGAACCTAAAACTGTCGTCAAAATAATTTGTGCGTTAAAGGTTACGCCGGCGGCCAGATATAAACAATTTTATAAAAATGCGTATAAAGTTGTTATTAATTAAAACTTTTGTTCAATTTTTGGATTGCAAGGTCTCAAGTGATGCCCTGAAGTCTAAGATTGTCGTCAAAATAATTTATGTGTTAGAGGTATCGCCAGCAGCTAGTTATAAACAAGTTTTAAACATTTGTGTTAAAATTGTTAATATATTAAAATTTTGTTTAATTTTTTGGATTGCAAGGTCCCAGTGATGCCCTAAACTCAAAACTGTCGTCATAATAATTCGTGTGTCAAAGGTTGCGCCAGAGGCCAGATAAAAACAATTTGTTAAAAAATTGTTACTAATTATTATTTTTGTTTTATTTTTTGGATTGCAAGGTCCCAGTGATGCCCTAAACCTAAAACTATCGTCAAAATAATTTGGTGACGCCAGCGGCAGGTTATAAACAATTTTTAAACATTTTTTATAAAAATTTATAATAATTCAAATTTTTGTTTAATTTTCGGATTGAAAGGTCCAAGTAATGCCCTGAAGCCAAAACTGTCGTCAAAATAATTTGTATGTCAGAGGTTACGCTAGCGGCTAATTTGTATAATAATTAAGAACAATTTTATAACTTTTATTTAATGATTGTTTATATCTAGCCTCTGGTGTAATTTTTAACACACAAATTTTTTTGACGACAGTCTTGACTTCAAAGCGTCACTGGGACCCTCCAATCCGAAAATTGAACAAAAATTTGAATTAATAACAATTTTATAACAAATTGTTTAATTAATAGTTGTTTATATCTGGCCGCTGGCTTAACCTTTGACACACACATTATTTTGACGACAGTTTTGGGTTCAGGGCACCTAGGCTCCCAATCCAAAAAATAAAAAAATAAATAAATAATTAATAACAATTTTAAAACAAATTGTTTAATTAAATATTGTTTATATCCAGCCGCTGGCGCAATCTTTAACACACAAATTATTTTAATGGCAGTTTTTGCTTCAGGGCATTACTAAGACCTTTCAATCCAAAAATTAAACAAAAATAATAATAACCTATGACAGACAAATTATTTTGCCAACACAGTTTTAGGTTCAGGGCATTACTGGGACCTTTCAATCCAAAAATTAAATAAACATTTTAATTAATAACATTTTGTTCATCATGTTAATAACAAATTGTTCAAAAATTGTTTATATCTGGCCGCTGGCGTAACCTTTGACACACACATTATTATGACGACAGTTTTGGGTTGAGGGTATCACTAGGACCTTTTAATCCAAAAATTAAACAAAAATAATAATTAATAACAATTTTATAGCAAATTGTTTATATCTGGCCGCTGGCGCAACCTTTGACACACAAAATATTTTGACGACAGTTTTGGATTCAGGGAATCACTAGGACCTTCCAATCCAAAGAAATAATAATAGCAATTTTAAAACAAATTGTTTAATTAGTAATCTTTAACGCAAAATTTAAACAAAAATAGTAATTAATAACAATTTTATTACAAATTGTTTAATTAATAATTGTTTAAGTATATCTGGCCGCTGGCGTAACCTTTGATACAGAAATTATTTTGATGACAGTTTTGGGTTCAGGGCATCACTAGGACCTTTCAATCCAAAAATTAAACAAAAATAGTAATTAATAACAATTTTATTACAAATTGTTTAAAAATGTTTATCTCTGGGCGCTGACGTAAGCTTTTGACACACAATTTATTTTGACGACAGTTTTAGGTTCAGGGCATCACTAAGATCTCACAGTCCAAAAATTAAACAAAAATAATAATTAGTTACAATTTTGCAAGCAATAAAATATTTGTAAACTAATGGTGTTTTAGTGTATAGTCGTGGCATTAGGCTCGTCGATGTGCCGCTGCCGCTGGCCGCTAGTTTCAGCCTCGTCAAAAAGAAGGGAAATGGTGAATTTATGTTAGTTTTGGTTATCAAGTCTGATGATGAATATCTCGAGAACGAAACGAGCCCGACAAAAAATTCTTTCAGATTCGGAATTAGCGCCCTAAAAGACCCCCGTATACCAATTTTCATTAAAATCGGCGATGCGTCCGGTTTGTAAATAATTACCATAATAATAAATACATTATATTTAGTCTAAATTCACAATACTAAATTACTGAATAATTTAAATTATTTTAGGTACTTTGGCTGGTGGTGCTGCTGACTGTGTTTATTGGGATCGAGTTTTAGCCAAACAATGCAGAATGTATGAATTGAGAAATAGGGAACGCATATCTGTTGCTGCGGCTTCGAAGCTGATGTCAAATATGGTTTACAACTACAAAGGAATGGGCCTTAGCATGGGTATGATGTTAGCTGGATGGGATAAGAGGGTAAGTCTAGCAAATAATGTTTTGCAAAAAGTTTTCTATGTATTCATATTGTGACGTTGGATTTTAATTACATAAGGGCCACTTAACGTCACTTGGACACATCTACCATATGGAACTATGAAACTAACTTTAACTTAGTATAGGCATACCCCCACTAGGGGTAGCCTGTACAGGGGCTTTACTAGAACTTAACTTTTTTCTTGACTTCACTTCTACTCTCTACTACCCTTGTCTCTTCTACTATATCACTTGTTCTATCATCTCACTTCTTGTACTATCCTCTTTTCCAAATTGTGTTGAGCTTAAATACAGAATTAGTAGGTCTTTGTTTTTTAGTTCAACACAGTTAACATAGTTATTGTGTTAAAGTTTGTTTAATTTTTATCACTATTAGTTTAAAATTTCAATGGCTTAAAACCTTGATATATCACGACTTGTTTTGTATTTAAAAATCCCAATGTTAAGTAACCTAATTAAAATGTATGCTTATTTTAGAATTCCCAAAAATGTATATTTTTAAAATTTCCCAACATTTATACTTTTTATATTAAGTGTTCACAATATATTGCCGTTATGTACTAAAGAATATTTTTTGTTTTAGGGCCCACAATTATACTATATTGACTCAGAAGGTACCCGAACTCCTGGAAAAATTTTCAGTGTTGGTTCTGGTTCAATTTATGCTTTTGGTGTCCTAGATTCAGATTATAAATGGGATTTGACAGATGAGCAAGCCTATGATGTAGCTCGTAGAGCAATTTATCATGCTACACACAGAGATGCCTATTCTGGTAAGTAAAGTAACATCAAACAATATCAAAATAATAAAACTTGAAATTTCCTAAATTTTAATTGTAGTTATTTTGCTTTATCACTTATTTATATAAAGTAGTTTTAAATAATGAAAACTGCTATAGAGGATAGGAAATAAGACAGGTCACAATCATTTTAGCACATTAATATATGAATAAAATTTTTAAGGGATAACAAAGATACATTTAAATTATTAAAAAAAAACATTGTTTTAGAAACCATTCTGTAGTAATATTGTTTTTATAAAAAGTAATTATTTTATTGTATCATTGTAAAATCCAACACCAAACTAATAATAATAATAAAGTTAATTTCATAAGCAAGGTCAGTACCAACTCGTATACTGTAGTTTTAAAGAATTATGTTGTACTATAATTTATGAATAATAATAAATTTTAGGTGGTATTGTTAGAGTGTACCATATGAAGAAGACTGGATGGGTACACATTGACAATAATGACTGTATGGATTTGCATTACAAATACAAGGCCGAGAAAGAAGATTTGGAAAATCGAGTTTAATTTTTCCGATGGTGAATTGTGTTACACCTATTCTATAATAATTCCCTATGTATTTTTAATTTACTTTATTTCATAATAAAATAATCAGAAAGTAAAACCAAGTTTTACTTTGGTTTTTCAGCAATTTTCTAAATAATGAAGGTTGACAGAGAACTATTGACCATGGATTTGTGCATAGACAGCAAACAATGCAACCAAAATCATGTTATATTGCAGGTAAATCACAGGTCACACTGTTTTTTCTTCAGTGTTCTGTAGATTCTTTGGCAATTTTCTTAAGAATAAAAAAATAAGAAGTGAAAAAGAAAACCCCGTTATTTGATAGTTAAGAGAAAAACTCCTGCTCTTCATGATATTCATCTGGACCTCCTGGACACAGGCGCGGCTCGCCTGCCTGAATCGGTACCAGACCCCAGATTATTATTTTATTAGCAACAATACAATATATGTGTCCCTAATGGGCCATCAACCTAGATCCTTCAGCCCTTGGGTTATAAAATATTTTCTACCAGTGGCCGTATTATAGCTTTAAAGGACAAATATCAATACAAGTATAGAAATATTACAAAAAAAAAAAAATTTATCAGTGTGCAGTAGTGTCTCTGCCAAAGTAAAGGTTGGATATTTTCTGGCTGGTGTTTGGTTCTGGTCTCTGTCAATACATCATTCCAAGAATTACTGGTTTTGTTGCAAACTTAGATTTCTGAGTGCTAAGTTGCTCTGATATAGGTTGAATATTAGTAACCTCATACAGCATCTGGTTGGATGGGTTATGTACGGGAGTTATTTGGATGTCGCATTTTTGTAATCCTTTTAGAGCTGTAGCCTCTGCTGTTTCTAGGTTTTTCAAGGCTGGCATTCTGCAGTTACTGTACATTGGGTGCATATATTTTAGAAGGGGTCTACATACTGCTTTGTATATGTGAGCTGCTGTTTTTCTTAAAATTCCTGTTTTAGAGTGCCAGTTAAAATTCCTAACCAGCAAATTGTAGAACGTAGCTGTGGTTGGGAATGTGTATATTTTGTCCAGCATATATGTCATAACAAAATAGGTTATATAATAGTGGGGAAAAGAGGTGAAAATGATTGTGAAACTGTTATTTATTCTAATTCTTAATGTTTGGTTGGAAAGAAACTCTTTGACAAGAAATATTAAATGCTTGGGCCAATTAATTAGGCGGAGCTTGTACAAAATCCCCTTATGCCACACACTATCAAAAGCCTTGTTAATGTCCAATAATACTGCAGCACTCTGTTGTCCTTTTAGCTTTGCTGTCTGTACATTTGAGGTAAATATGGTTAGTGGATGCAATGTAGCTGCTTTTTCTGTGAAACCAAACGGAAATCGTGGAATATGTTCTTGTAAATTGGCTTGAAGCATTATTTTGATTAGAATTTCAAAGTTCTTACCTATTACCCCAGATGTATGACATGAAAAGAAGCAGTTCTTTCTTAACTGTCGAAATAGGAAGATTTTTTTTTTGTATATCATCAAGACGGAATTATTTTCACTTGATTTCTTATAAAAAGTTGTGATCCCAAACATGTGATATATATTTTTGGGTGTATTCGCCTCCTAAACATGAATCCATTTGAAGTTTAGCTTGAGGATGAATTTTTTAATACCATAAATGAAAATTGGGTAATCCTAGCGCTTGCCACACTACACATCAGTAGTAGCTCCTTTACCTTTTAGTCATTTAGTGAAAATAAAGTTATATTACTTTTAATCCGTGATTTATTCAACAAAGATTTAAAATACCAAATCTAATAAATAAAAAAAAATTATTTAAATATCTTACTTAGTTTTATAAAGCAATAATTAAAGCATTTTTTTTGACATAACACTTTATATTTTCAAAAAATAAAAACATATAATAAACACTGGATTTCTTAGGTTTTCTGAGTTTTAAAAGTCTTATTTTTATGACTTCGATAGGCTTTAATTTCATTTAGTTTGTCACCTTGACTGGGAGGAAGTGGTCTGGAAGGCTTAGTATAAATTTGCTGGGATTGTTTGTCTTTATCTGAATATTCCAAGACTTTTTTGAATTTTTCTTAATCACCCTTTTGGGTGTAAGTTCTGAATTGGCACAGTTAATGCATTTTTCTGATCTTGTTTGCTTCTTGGCTTTTACATCCGATATAGAATCTTTATTTTCGGATTTACATATACCATGTACTGATGAAAGGAGCTTGGAAATGTTTTTAAACGAGTCTCCCGAGGACGGTAAAATTTTTGAATCGTTTGTAAAAAATCCGTCTAGACTCTTTAACTTTTTCTTCCTTTGTGCCTAAAGAATAATAATAATGAGATCTTTCATTAACGTGTGTAATAGAAAAAAGGCCTCATTTTTCCAAGATCAAAACATAGAAGGTGTCCCAAGACGAACTGCGGCGATGGATTTCCCAATAAGTAGCGTTTGGAAGGTTTTAAAAATTTCGCAACATTATAAGGTCGGTAGCATAAATACAGGGTGTTTCACAACTTATCCGAAAAACTTTCAGTGACTAATTCTACATTAAAAAATATGAAAAACTTTTTATAAACAGTGTCCTATACGTCTTAGTTTTCGAACTACAGGGTGTTAAAAATTAAAAAAATATATACAGTATGTCCAAGATAAGGATCCTAAGCATGGGAATCTCAGTACCTATTGGAGATACAGCTTAGGTTAAATTAGGAAAAAGTTGTGTTTTTAAAAGCTTATTTACATGCAGTTGAAAAACTTGACAAATTTTCATGGCCTGCTGAGATATTGGGCAAACCAAAATTTGACTATATCGATTTTATTTTTTTCTGACTCTATTTGAAGAGATATAAAAAAACTAATAACACTTTTTCATTGGCACTTTTTAGCTAACTACATGATGGTATTTTTAGATTTTATACCCGACGTTTCGTTTTCAAGAAACCATCATCAACTTAATTTTTTATATGGCTCGAAAAAATTACACCCTGTATCTAATCCCATTTTTTTAATACAAATTTAACGATGTATCACATGTCATATTTTTAATTTTAGTTAAAAGGAAAAATGCATTTTTTAAGGTATTTTTAAGTAGGCCTTGCAACAAATGCTTTGACGTTAATACCTGTTACCGAGTTTGTAACATAATTTAATATCATTATAAAATAGTATTTGTAGTTATTACCCTGTTTGTCGAGTTGTTGTTTTTAGAGCAATTGTTCTTAAACTTTACCTAAGCTGTATCTCCAATAGTTACTGAGATTTCCATGCTTAGGATCCTTATCTTGGACACACTGTATATTTTTTTTTATAATAACTATTATAACAATTGAAATATAAAAAAATAAAATTGGGAACGCCTTCTATGCACCAAAACACATTTTTTGGCATATAAGAAAAAAATTAATTATTACCAGTGTCGTCCATGACGGGTTTAAGGTTAATATATTGATAAAAAAATGGTACGTCACTGCATTTTTCTTAAATATATTTTTTTAACTTCTTATTAGATTTGGAACAAATTTGAACTCTTGACCTTTTTTTATTTGATGCACGGTTTTCGCGTAAGTAAATGAAAACCATTACTCGGCACAGTCATTTTGTATGGATAATATTAAATTCTACAGTTAAAACAAATTACCTTCGATATTTACTCCTTATTTACATAGGGATTTGATCATGCCGAGAAATGGTTTTTATTTACGCAAAAACCGTGCATCAAATAAAAAAAAGTCAAGAGGTCAAATTTGTTCCAAACTAAATGGGGATTTAAAAAATAATTTTTATTTTAGAAAATGCAGTGATGTACCATTTTTTTATTAAAAAATATTAACCATAAACCCCTCATGGACGACACTGGTAATAATTAATTTTTTTCTTGTATGCCAAAAAATGTGTTTTGGTGCATAGTAGGCGTCCCCCAATTTTTTTTAAAATATCTCCATTGGTATAAAAGCTATTATAAAAAACAATATATTTTTTTTAAAATTTTTAACACCCTGCAGTTCGAAAACTAAGATGTTTAGGACATTGTTTATATAAAGTTTTTTATATTTTTTAATGTTGAATTAGTCCTGAAAGTTTTTCGGATAAGTTGTGAAATACCGTGTATAGTCCAACGTACCATTTTTCGGGTGGCTATACGTATTTTTTAAGAGAAACGTCAATCAGTAAATTTCGTTTTTCAGATTTAAGTTGGCTGCCCTGAAGTTCAGGATCGTATTGAAGGGAGTTTCGAAAATTTTAATATCTTTATTTATTAAATGATTAGATTTCAGTGACCCAATTTAACCCACATTTCTGCACCTCGGAAGCATTTAGGCTAAAGTCCACTTTTTAAAATTTTACAGGAGAGTGAAAATCTTCAAACCTTAAAATTTCAATGCGAACTAATGCAGTTAAAACTATAATAATAAAAAATAAAGTAAATAATTAAACACGTTTCTTAAAAAAGTGGACATCAGCCCAAATGCTTCTGAGGTACATATTTAGATTCGCAGTGGTTAGAAGCATTTTTGGGATTTTTACGATGTCGCGCAGTAAACAAAAAAATGAACATGGGTAGTTAAAAGCCATGCCAGAATACAATACGAGGTCACTGTGCTCTCCGTACACGGTCTTTAGCTAAGGACCGTGCTGTTCGTACTCCGATCAGGAAGTTCATATTAACATACGTCCGAAACCTCTTAACTTTTAAGCTATAGGGTGTATAAAGTTTTAAGAAAAAAATCGTAATTTTGTCATAACTTTAAAACTGTTCCGAGATATTTTCATAAAATTTGTAAAAACTAGATTTTTAAATATAAAAAAGATATGGGACGCCATTGCTTTTGTAAAAATAAAAATGTTTTTTAATTTTTATTTTTTTTGCAACAAATTTGATCTCTTGACTTTTTTTTCCTATGCACCGTTTTCACAAACAAAAACTTAAAATAGAGCACTAGCCAACTAGTTTCCAAAATTTCGCCTCACCAATTATACATCAAAAATGGTTTTTTCAAGAGGTATTTTGAACCGTTTTAAAGTTATGATAAGATTTTTTAAAAACTTTTACACCTCTGTAGCTCAACAGTTAGGAGGTTTAGGACATATTATGTTAAAATGAACTTTTCTTCCTAAAATGGGCTAAGAAATCATAGCCTGTATTTTTAGCCATCAATTAAATTACACCCTGTATATTTTGCCAGCTATAAAGTTTTAAAATAGACATCCTTGTACAAATTTACTTTAAATTTCAAAGCTAAATAGGATAAAGTAATAAAGGAGGGGTATTTCCATTTGAAAAAAAAATTACGTTGGGCTTTTTGTCAATGTTACTTTAACCTTGTTTTTGACCACCCTGTTTTTATTATTTATCAACATATTGATACAGTCCACTTAAAAAGTTTTTAAAGCCGATTCTTATTGATGGTTATGTATTGTCCTGCAAACATATTTTAAGAGGTGAACGGATGAAGTTATGTGACATTTTGTTAATTTCTGATATTTGTACTGCAATAAGTTGATATTTTTCCATTATAACTCAAAAGATGTCAATACTTTTTGTAAATAAAAATATTTTGTCTGCTTGTGATGTAAAATCCGTAAAAAAATAAAAAAAAAAAAAATCTACGCCCGTACATGTTAAACTCTAAATTACTCAAAACAAGTAATTTGTACATAACACCATCAGCCACTCACCTCTTCCAATTTTTTACATAAAATTTAAAATAGGTCAAAAAGAGTTATAGTTAAATATAGAACATTATTATACATAAAATATGTTTAAAATTTTAAATATACAGTGTGTCCGCCTAAGTTGTCTACATATGGCAACTCTTTTAATGGTAATTTTACAAAAAAGTTATTCTGTATAAAAGTTCTGCATGATCTAAAACCTAAAATGCAATCATTAATTATTTATTTTTTTCAGTAGTATATGAGGTACCTCAAAAATATGAATTTTGTTCAAGAGGAAAGTACCCCTATTTTTGAAAATATCGAAAATTATTATTAAGGAAAAATGTTTAGAAATAAAAATAACTCTTAAACATGCGAACTCGTTTATTTACAAGAAAAAGTTTTTTCTTTAATTTTTTATGCGATAACGAGCGTTTCTGTGACTTTTCACTGTTTTGACAGGTATTAAACTTTCTTTAGATATTACATTTCGAAATAAGTGTTTACAAATGTACAAATTTACATATTCGTCGATTAATCATAAAAAATAAAAAAAAACTTAAGTTGTAAAGGACCTATTTTAAAACATTTTTTCTTAATAATAATTTTCGATATTTTTAAAAATAAGGCTACTTTCCTATTGAACAAAATTCATATTTTTTGAGATACCTTGAATACTACTGAAAAAAATGAATATCTAATGATTGCATTTTAGGTTTTAGATCATGCAGAACTTTTTATAAGGAATAACTTTTTTTCGTAAAATTAATAATAAAAAAGTTTTTCGTATGTAGAGAAAGAACTCTGGGCGAACACGCTGTATATTTAAAAATAAACATTATACAGGGTGTCTCATTTAAAATAACGAAGTTGACATCAGCTTCCAGTAAAATCGCCCTCCTTCTGGCCAAGTGTAGCCAAATTAAAAAAAAAATCAAAGTCTACTTTTCCCAGAAATCGATCGCCGCAGTTCATCCTGAGACACCTTGTATATTAACATAACAAAATAATTGGCAAACTGAATGTCAAGGTCTACCTGCTCATATGCCTATATTAACAATATATTGATAATAATAAAATTCTAAAGAAAGTCTAGGTATTACCGTGAATTCTAACATGATAAAAAAGTAAAAATAAACGTTTATTTTACTTAATTCTAACCTGCATCAGATCATTTAACTGCGAGTTAGTAAAGGTGGACTGAAGATTTTTTCTAGCTTCTCTAATAAGTTTTTCTCTTTCTAAAGGCCATACTTTACTGTAAATTCCATATTTGTGACGAGGTATTTTATCACCTTCCCCGTAATGTTGTAGCCTAAAATATTAAGGTATTAAAAAAAAAAAAGTCATCGTCGCCTTCGTAAGAAAACCGCTTGATGTTGGAATGTTGGATGTGTTCGTCAAAGCAGAGAGAACTCTACGGAAGACGAGGAATTGCAATGGGAAGGTATACGATCGATCAGTTGATAATAGAAAAAATCGTATGCATTTTCAAAGCTCATCCTCAGCTGCTTTCGTCACTGGCTGCGACTCACAAAAACCGTAGAGTTCCACTCTGCTCGGACGAACACATTCAACATCACTTTATGATCAACCAAGTACCCTTGTCTGGTGCAAACGAAGATCTTGTGTGGCCAATGTAATTCAATATCCGTCGCTGCATATAGCCAGGGGAATAGTTGTTTTTGGTCCTCATGATCGTTCCCCAGTAGAGCCAGTGCCGGAATTAAGCATAGGCAACATGGCAGTTGCCTATGGGCCTCAACAACAAGAGGGCCTTCACCATACCACAAAAAACATTAAAAAAAGGAATAAAACAAAAAAATGGAAAATGTTTTAAAAAGTTCTTCTTTTAATTGAAGTGAGGACCTTTTATTTTGGTCTTCAAAATTTTGGGGAACTGTATATAAAAATATTAGAAAAAATGTCGTTTGAAAGGGAAGACTTTTTATGGAGGCTGTATATATGAAAATTTTTGAAGGAAAATCGTTTAGTTGATTTGACGACCTTTTGTATGGCCTCCGCCACATGCTTTGCCTATGGGCCCCCGAAGAGTAAATCCGGCGCTGAGTGGAGCCACTAGTAATAGTGGTCTCTGGTACTTGGGTCAGAGCTTAAGCTTTTATCTTAACTCCGTTTTAGGTAATTTTACAGAAAAATGTAAAAACTGAATACTTACTACAAATTATTATATTTTTTACTAAAATGTGATATGCAGGTAATGTTAGGAGTACTGCGGTATTATTTAATTGTAAAATTCTTTTTAATAATTTTAAATTATTCTAGATAGGAATTCTTCAACTAAACTATATCCATTAGGTATATTGCCTCCGCTTGTTTTTAAGTGTAAGACGCATAAGGCACCTTTAGAAATTTGATTATAGTTAGCTGAAGCTACTCTTTAACAGATGGGGTCAAAATCTTATTTTTGTATAAAAGTGAAGTGATACGCGGCCTTTCTTACTAAGGTGGCGATATGCATTTTAAGTAAAGCCACCAATAGGTAAAAAAGTGATACCTTGCTTACATGGGACTGTATATTCTGACAAAATCAGTAAAATATTTACGCGCTTTCAGCAAGATGTCAAAAATTGTGAAATTAATATAAAAAACAAACATTAAAATAACAAAAACTAATAATTTTAAAACAGAGATCCCTCGGCTGTAGAATCTGGTAATGCTCTTCACAAATCTCCTTAACCACAACACCAATTAACGAAGGGATATAGGGTACAAAAGCCCGTTTTTTTCTTCCACTTTTTGAAAATACCAAAAGTAATCTAAAATTTACCTGTATTGGCTTCCTATTCTCCATAACCAGCTTTGAATTTTTTCCAGCCATATTTGTTGCTGACCAATAACAGATCCAGGACGACAAATACGTAACCAGGCTATGGCTTCTCTAGCAGTCATCCGATAGTGTTTTATTAAATATGCACCAATCAGAGAGCCGGTTCTACCTAAACCGGCCTTAAATATTAGGAAGTTAGGAAAGTTATAGTTTTAAATTGCTATTACAAAAGATTTGGTCAACAGAATATGAACCTATTTTATTCTATGTGTCAACGAATATATTAGACAAGCCATAAATTCTAGTGCAGGGAGGGCAAAC
>JACEGR010007120.1:0-52909 GCA_014170235.1 Listronotus bonariensis | reverse complement strand
TAGGAATTCGTGGTTTCAACTGGACGGATCGCCAGCTCATTGTACCCAGGAAGTTTCCAGGGAACTTTACGAAATGTTTGACGATCGTTGGTTTAGGCGCTTGGGGCCATGGGATTGGCCACCGAGATCACCCGATTTCACGCAGCTTGACTTTTTGTTTTTTGGGTGTTTTAAAAGAAAGGGTGTACATTACTCCAGTGCCTACTAAAGAAGAACTGCGACGGCGAATAGTGCGGTGTATTGAAGATCTGGATCCCCATCAAATTAAAAAGCAAACACAAGTAGTGTACAAAAGCACATTTTAAAATGTTTAAAATGTAATGGACATTTTCAGCATTTATTTTAAAAATTTGTTATTTTAGTTGTTATTTTAATTCGTCCTAATTATGTTATTTTCTGTACTTTCACATGTTAATTTAATTATTTTATAGTCGTACAAACCTCTCGTTCATTGGTCTTAATTCAGGATACATTTATTTGGTTAAATTTTTTGCAACTTCTGGCAATGATTTGATCACACGGTCCGTGTAAAATAAATAAGTTCATAAAATTCAAAGTCACCAAGTCATAAGCTTGATATTTCCATGGTTACTTAACATTAAATTCTTTAAAAAATATTTTTTTACAAAAAAGTGGATTTATTAAAAAATCTTGGTGATTTAGGTATAGGGACATGATATGTCATGTTAAGGCGTTCTTTTTCATCTTTAATTTTATTGAGTAATATACAGGGGTTTCATTTGAAAAAATGATCTTTTGACTCCTTTTAAGAATAACGTAAATAATAGTAATTTTAGCACGCCCTGTACGATATGGAGTCGATTTGCCGGTTTAGAAATACTTTTATGTTCTTTAATTTTTTTAGAATTATATTTTTATTTTCAAAATTATTTGTTTATTTTTTCTTACGGAATTGCTTTTAATTTTGTTTAGCCCCAAACGGCAAAAAGAAGCTTTTAAAAATGGCAGTATTTGATGCATTTAAAGCAATACATTCATCAAATACCAAAATATTTGATAGTTACGTAAATTTTTTTATCAAAATATGTGAAGCTGTAACATCCTTCGTGCGTGCAAAGAAGCAACTGCGTGCTCGAGCTCGATAAGCCATAAACAAAGCGAGCGCGTTGGCGCAGTGGTGGGGGTGAAAGCAAGGGGAACGGGCGGTGAAACACCTCATTCTGTTTCAGTCGAACTCATGTGATTTAGTATCTCCCTTCTCTTCGGCAATATGTTTCCGCCTACTGTAATTACAGCCCCACTCTTTTGTGCCGTAGCAGGAGTCGAAATCCAGACGAGAGCGTCTGCGGTACGTAGATGTCGAGTACAGGGTTGCCGACTTGCCTTAACTTTCGGGGTAAAATTAAAATAATAAAATGTAATAAAAATGTTATTAAACCTTTTTTACTTTATTTTTGTGATTTTAGAATCTAATTGTATAATGTACATTTAATTTTTAAAATTTAAGGACTTTCAGGAAACATAAAAATATCAATTTAGGGCTTTTTGAACTAGGTGTGGGGACAGATTTTTTCGGAGTCGGGTCGACTAGAACCCTTTAAAATTTATTTTTACTGGCAAGTCGTTTGCTGTGTTGCAAACTGCTGCTGATCCTGCTTAATTTAGATTTTTTTAAGTTTTGGTCAATATCGGTGACAAACAGTTCAAATTATTAGGTAGTACTATGCTGGTAATTTAGCAGAAGAAATAATTAGGAGGTTTGCAATATAGGTTTGGTCTTGTACCAGCGAAAAGTACAACTTTTGAAATTATTATAAAAGTTTGAAACCATCGGCTGTTAACGAAATTGTAGGAAGTGCATGTGTAATGATGATGTGCCACTTGCACCTCCATTAACTAAGAAACGACAAGTCTTTGATACTGCTGCATTTCCGCCCTTTTTTAAAAATTTCCGTCTCGCAGTATTGCGCCCTGGTGCCTTGCACCACCCGGTAGCATATCACCTCAAATGCTTGAAAACCAAAGAGAACCGAATTTAATAAATTGAAATATTGTCTTGCTAAAAATTGTGGTCTCTTTCAGAACCATAATAATAAGATTTTAAAAAGAGTTTCCACATTGTATAAACATTTCCGTTAGAAATACTTTTTGTTCTTTTTATTTTTTAGAGAATAGTTTATTTAAATTTACTTCTTTTTTTGTTAAAACCCAAATGGCAAAAAGAATTATGCTTCTAACTTTCACCATGCTACTAAATACCATCAGTGTGGCCAGGTGGGTTACGATAAAAATCCCCGCTTGGTTCCAAAAATCACTTTTTTGGGATACCTTAGAAAAAATCCCTGTAATTTAAAGCCACATTTGAGGGCCGCCTTTTAATAGTCATAAAATGTATTTTCTACGCCAAATAAATTGACAACCAAAAAAAAAAGGTTTACGTAAAAATCGAGAATTTTAAGTAAAAAGTAAGTAAAAGTAATGATTTGTTTACAACTGACATTAATTTTATGATATTTATGTCAGATAGAAATTCTAGCTGTGTACACGGTCAAAAATGTTGTCTGATATAAATTTTTGATTGTTTACACTAGTCAGAATTTTTATCTCACGTAAATATCATGCAATAAAAGTAAGATCAAAACGTACCTTTAAAAATGTTTTTATACTACCTTCCAAATCGTTAAAAATCCCTGTTTTTACTTTAAAAATCCCGTTTTACCTTGTCATCAAAAATCCCCGAAAAAGTCTCTGGCAACACTGTTCAATACCCGACCGCTGCAAGATCTTGATACGCAAAACGAAAACCGTCGGCACCAGTGTCCTAATAGGGGAGTACGTTTGGATGTAAGCAAAGAGAACGGGGAAAAATTTGTGCATCGACAACATCGCATCGTCTGTTTCAGTCGAACTTATGTGATTCAGTATATTCAGAAATACTCTCTTTCCACTTGGGGAATTGCAAAGGGCGAATGAAGATTTTCCACACCTGTATATCGCCACTTTGATATTTTCCGACGTTTCGTACAGACAATTCCATCACCAGAATATTGCATATTTATTTAACCATAATACGGCCCTGAACTACATTTTTAGGTAAAATGGTAAAAAAAAGAATAAACTTATTACATATTCATAATGTTTTATTGCAAACATTGATATCTAACAGCGGAAATTACTTTATTAACAGAAACTAACCAGCAGGTACGAATTCAAGGGAGAACTTCATTTAATGTATGGATTGGTATGTGGAGGAACAAAATTATTGGACCTTTCGTTTACGAAGGGACCTTAACTTCCGAACAATATCTAAATTTGATTAGAAATGATGTCTTAGACGCCCTAGATAATCAACCTTTGGCAGTATTTCAAGAAATATAGTGGCAGCAAGACGGAGCTCCTGCCCACAATGGAAGGAAAGTAGCTCAATTCCTTTACCATATATTTCCTAATAAATGGTTTTGCAAGATGGCCCGCTAGGAGCCCAGATCTTAGTCCCCTAGATTATTTCCTTTGGGGATATCTTAAGAACCGTTTATTTAAAAATGCACCTCAGGACCTTTAAGTACTACGACAAAATTTGATAAGGGAAGTCGCTGCCATTCCTGCGAGAACAATTAATCAAGCTGTATTAATAATACAAAGCAAAGCAAGAAAATGTTTCGAGGCGGAAGGTTATCTCTTTGAACACTTTTAATAGTGATTAAATTATGTTTTTTTTTAATATGGGCATCAAGATAGTATTACAAATTGTTTATGTAAGCTGATTTGTTGTCTACCTTTTGTATCTTATGTCTAATATTCATGAAATTTTCGGTTAATAAAGTAATTTTCGCTGTTAGATATCAATGAGTTGCAATAAAGAGATTACGAATATGTAATAAGTTTTTTTTTACCTTCTTACCCAAAAATATAGTCCAGGGCCGTATTATGGTTAAATAAATATGCAATATTCTGGTGATGGAATTTTTTGTACGAAACGTCGGAAAATATCAAAGTGGCGATATATAGTGTTTGAAGAGTGATGAAAGGATTTACTTAAATTGAAAAAAATATCAGGTCCGTATTTAAAAAATTAAGTTGATGATGGTCGCCAGAAGCCGAAACGTCAGATTCAATATTTAATCACACTGAATTATAGAGCAGAAAAAGTTGCCATAAAAACGTGTTTTCCATTTTAAGTTATCTTAACAAATATAACCAGGAAACAATAGAAACCAAAATTGAAAATTCCGGTTTTTTCGAATATCTTCGGAAATACTCGGAATTTTTAAAACGCAAAACGGCATTTTATTGAGCATCAAATTGCGCAACTTTGCCTTCATTTAACCGATCCTGTATCTCTTACGGTTTCCGAAATCCCAATGATGAGCGTCGAATTCGAGCCACCCTGTACAGACTGAAACATTTTTTTTAATTCGTGTATGTATTTTTGACTGAGGTGACAAATTTGACATTTTTCCTTGACCGTTAGATTTCTTTATCTTTTTTCTACAGAAAACCTTACCAAAAGATATGAATTAAAACTATTTTTAGTCATATGTTTTTATATAATTATTATTTTTATACTAGCCCCGTTAAAAGGGCACTTTCGGCACGTGTTAGGAACGCCTTTTTCTACGAGTGTGTGGAAAACCAGAATTAGCTAAAATTGTAGCTGAGGAACGGCAAAAGCTATGTCCCGTGTAAAATTCTGGGTTTGGAAGACGTAAATAGGCGGCAATTTTAGAGGGCATCTTGCCAAAAGTATTCATTCCTATGCACTGAACAGTACAAGCCAATTTTTGTAATTAACAAAAATCTTTTATGTGGTGTTTCGGGCTTTCGTAAACCGAAATATTTTCTATACAAAGCTAGATATTTTCCATTTTCAATTTCCTCGGAAATGACAAAACTTTGGCTAGAATGGTTTTTGAAGTATATATATATATGGAATATTTACAATTAAAAGATTCTTCTTATCGTCAATATCATCAATGGTAATTTTTATCAATTCATCTCGACGACATGCACCAGCTAGTCCGAAAATTGTATCGCTAGAAGAATTTTATCGCTAGATAGACATCATTTGGAGCATCAATAATAATTTTTGCTTTTTCATCTTTCGAAAAAATGGTAATTTTCTAGAAACCTGCGGCAACTCCGATTTTGACGAAATTTGGTATACGGAGGTTTTTGAGGCGCTGATCATGAATCTGAAAGAATTTTTTGGCGGAGACGTTTCGTTCTTGAGATATTTATCATCAGACTTGAATTTTAAACTAATCCTATTTTTACAATATTCCTCCTGCTTTTTGCAAACAATTCTTGATTTGAAGCAAAAGTGGCAATATTTAATTTTAACCTTTTAAAACCCCGTTTTTCTACGTATTTTACATTATTTTTGCATTAAATTGCATAGCTATACTTTAAATCATTTCAATCCCAGTGTGCCATGAAGCCCTATGTGTATGTATGGTTGCCGCATTATCAAAGAAAAGCCACGCAATTTATTGCAAAAATAATGTAAAAACGGGGTTTTAAAAGGTAAAAATCAAATATTGTGTGACACTTTAGCTTTAAATCAAGAATTGTGTGCAAAAAGAAGGGGGATATAGTGAAAATTAGCTTAGTTCAAATTTGAACTTTGATGATAAATATCTCGAGAACGAAACGTTTCCGCCAAAAAATCTTTCAGATTCGTAATCAGCGCCCCAAAAACCCCGTATACCAAAATCGTTAAAACCGGAGTTGCCGCAGGTTTCTAGAAAATTACCGAGAAAATGTTGGCCTTCTTGGGTCTAAATCTCACATTTTGCTTCTTCAAAAATGATGTAACTTTGAAATATTTGTATATATCCATGTTCTTTTTGATCTTAATAACACTTTTTACCATGGAATACCTTGACGATAAGGTATTGGGCTTACATGTTTTAGCATGTTCCGCGAAATATGCCATAAAGCTTCTTCTTTCATACTTTTGATATTTTTTCTCGCCACTCCAGCTTGTAAATCCTGTATATTCTTTCTCTTACCTGTGCTTAGACTTGGACGGCAACAGATCTAAATTTGCTATTTCGGCTGCTTTTAGAATATATTCAGGTAATTCCTCGTCAGAAGACTCCATGGGAAACGTTTTTTATTCAATATCGACGATACTGATCAGAATGTACTAAAGACAGTTTTAATTATCGATGACTTTTAATGACTTTGATCTTTTATAATATAAACACCAGCACCTGTCAAAACTTAAAATCTGACAAGTAAATTTAATGTCAAACTTCAAAATTAAAAACATTTTAAGTACCTGTTTAAGTGGGAAATTTGCAAGGGTTTACTTTTCCACACTAGTGCGGAAAAGTGACACTTTCCAAACTAAATTGCGTGCTAGAAAGTGCTGCTTTCCACACGCTAGTAGTAAAAAGTATTTTTAATTACTGTTTTTTTTAATCCATTTTTAAAATATTATGTATGTGGTACAAAATTGTTTAAACAAAGTGCTTTTTAAGAATATGCTAACGAGCTACCAGTTAAAAAAAAGAACGTGTGAACATAAATAGGATTTCTTAAACCTTTACTCTATCTGGAGAGGTCGTTAAAAACAAAAGACGATTTTTCCACTTGATCTAAGGGGCGTCCATAAATTACATTTTAGGGGTGAAGGGGGTCGAGGAAAATCTCACCAAATCTCACGATGTGGGAGGGGGATCTGTGAAAATCTTACTTAATTTTTGTGTGGGTAGAAAGGGGATTAAATTACATTTTGGGGCAGGCCTACCCCCAGGAAAATGTGATGTATTGTTGCTTTTGGATGGAGGACCTTTTCTTTTCGTTTTTGCTCTTTAAAATTTTTTTGAGGAGAAAATCAATTTTTGTTTGAGAAATTTGTATTTCCATCATAAATAAATCTCACGTGAGATTAGATAGGGGAAGAGGGAATTAAAGAAAATCCTAACTAATTTCACCAAAGGGGGAGGAGGGGTCCAAAATATGGAAAAACACCGCACGTAATTTAAGGAGGACCCCTAACTCACTTAGACTAATCATGGCAATATAATTATTGCAAACATGACTTGGTTCAGTAGAGTACCTAATAAATCTAGACCGCGCCCGCTTAGGCAACTAATTATACTGGGTAGTGCTTAAGTAATAATAATTAAGTTCAAACTTTTTGTACTACTCTGTATTTATCATTTAAATTAATCAGTAAGTTATCCTATTCTTTTTTCCTTGTAAGAATGGCTTTGAGCCACCGTTTTTAAGATATTTGCATTTAGGTGGTTTGATGCAATCAAAAAGTTTATGGATTCAATATATTTATATTCAATAATTCGTTTATGATAAGGCAGTTGTACAGTTTGTCCAATTTAACTTGTCCACATTTTAAATGCCTACAACTTTTTATTTCCTAACTTAAAAAAATATTCAAAAACAAGCTCAGCAAATTATCAAGTTTTTGTTTTGTTATGAAGATTACACAAAACAGTTTTATTAACAGGATATATTGAAGTATCCTATTTTTTTTTAATGGGACAATCTGCATTTTATACCACCACTAAAAGAGTCTTTAAGCAGCTTTACAAATTTAATATATCTATTTTTAATAGTTTCTTTTATATAATTTTCACTATACAGGACTAAGCTTAGACTGTAAATATAATGGAAATTATATCTATTATTTTTTGAATTTAAATGGTCATATTTCTGCAACTATTAAAAATGGATATATTAAATGTAGTATTTTTGTAAAGTTTTTTAAAAGACCTTTCTAATGGTGGTATAATATACAGGCGTCCGTTGAAAAAAATGTAAGTTATATCAATATATCTTGCTAAAGAAAGTGATTTGTGTAGCTTCATAACAGAAAAAAACTTAATAATTCGCTGTACAACTTGGTTTTTGGATCATTTTTTAAAATATAAGAAATAAAATAGTTATTAACATTTAAAACGTGGACAAGTTAAATTGAACGCACTGTACCTAGTTATGGCTAATACGCTGTTTTAAAGGAATTTTTGGGTTGCACAAAATTACCTAATGGCGAATTTAAAAAAACGGTTGCTAAGAACAATTCTTACAAAGCAAATTTTTTGTGTAAAAAGCATTGGAGAATCCAATATTTTCCTTGAATGATACATACAGGGAAGCGCAAAAAGGTTGCGATGTGTTGGAGAAACTCAAAGTAGTGTAGGTAGTGTCCTCTAGTTAACACCTAAAAATTAGCATCACATATAAATAGCTTATGTCTGGAAACCCATAGATACCAAGTTTCATGACAATATATAAAATTTATCAAATATTTTATGAATAAAATTAAAAATATTATTTGAATTAAACTTTGACAGCGTGTATCTAAGTTAATATCAACTTTTGTACAAAGGTAAGTTAAGTTAAATATTAATATTTTATCGTCGCTATTCTGTAGTGAAATTTTGACCTATTACTTAGGG
The DNA here is from genome assembly GCA_014170235.1 of Listronotus bonariensis. NCBI lineage: Eukaryota > Metazoa > Arthropoda > Insecta > Coleoptera > Curculionidae > Listronotus > Listronotus bonariensis. The sequence goes on along the minus strand of JACEGR010007120.1, from coordinate 44,522 downwards.
AACAACCTGTATATACTAGGTGTCCCAATTGTCCGAAAAAGTTCAACATATCTTCTGTTTAACTAGATATAAAAAAAGTTTTATGCAACAGTTGTGGGGTTTTTAAACGTGCATGTCCTAAAAATATTTAGATGTATACAGAGTGTTCCAAAAAAATAAGGCAAAGAAGTTAGTTTTTTCTCTTAAATTGTTATCGCCTTTTGTGTTTACAAAATCAAATTCAGCATAAAATTTTACATATAGTACTTTATTTTATTTTGGCACTCGTGGCGATGCTACCACGCTATTTATAATTTACTAAAACTTTCGTAAAAAAACATGTTACCTGAAAATTAGGTAAAAACAAAAATAAATTAGTTACTAAGAATAATTAGCTGGGCGTTTTAACACACCAAGGACCACATAATACATTTTTGTATAAAAATTTACTGGATCTTATACGGGGTATTATTTATAGCATGGCCAATATCTTAATATTTTAAATGCTAAATCTTATTTTTTTAAATAGAACACCCTGTATATAACCCTATTTTTAGTTTTTAGGAAAAAAATACGGTAAGTTTCTTTAGCAATTCCTATACTAAAAATGTAAGGTTTTTTAGATCATAGGAATTGAAGGCTAGAATTAAAGTGAGGGTCAGAGTATAGACACTTTGTTTGAAGCCAACATCTTAACTGTTTAATTTTAAGCAAACATAAACATTTAGAGCAGTGTTGTCAGGTTGATAAAAATCTTAGGCAGAAAAATGCTCTTTAAAATATTAATAAGTATTTTAAAAAGAACTTATGATTTCTTTCGTTACTTTATATCTGTACATATTAAGTAAATAAAATAAATAAAATATAATTTGTTATAAGTGACTTATAGCAAAGCATAATACGTTTTTGATTTAATATCAAGTATTAAAAAAACTACTTTTTGGCCAATCTTGCAACACCGTATTAAGTATTTACATTTTTTGTCGTTCGTGGTTCCCGAAATCTATTGGCCGAAAATAACTGCCGCGTGTGTATTACGCCTGCTGTGCATTTCACCTACCATGCATTTTCTCCTTTTGAATGGGATATCCCACATACTATACACTTTTTAGTCATTATTAACACAAAAAATAATCACACAAACAATAAACTTTCACAAAATAAACGCTTTATAAACAATAATATAAAGACGCCGTGTGTTGACAACACAAAATACAAAAGGTTACAAGTTCGAATAGTTCAAATGAACCAAGCTGTACTTAGATGTCGGGAACTATCAACAGACGGCACTATCGATAATAGTCAATAGATTTCGATAGTTCATAAAACTGAATTTATTGAAAATTAAAAAAACTAAAATGTATTTTGTAATTTGAGAAAAAAATAAAAAACAAAATAAATTTTTCTTTAGCTTCCCAAAGATGGTTAGTCGGTTATGTAAACTAAATTGTTTTAGTCAAAACTATCGCACCGATTGCGCTATCGATACTTTGCAACATTTTCCTGGTACCGCTTCCCCTGCCCCCACCGATGTCCGTGATACAAACAAACTTGTTGTTGTTTAATTCTAGCCTTCAATTCCTATGTTTTAGATATTCGAGGGTTATAAAAAATTCATAACAAGCTTTTATTTGTGATAAAGAAAAATCTTAAACGAAACACTCAGTATATTTGTTAATATTCTTAAAATTTCCATTGTAATTTTCAGAAGAAAAACGCATTTATCGACCTGCATAAAATTATCCTATACCTTTGTTTTTAGAGGTCAATAAATGCTTTATTTCTAAAAATAACGATAGCTTATAATATTTTTTTAATGAAAAAAATAAAATTTTAAGAATACTGACAAATATACTGGGTGTTCCATTACAAAATAACAAAGATTTCTTTAAAAAAATTGTGTTAAACCTTAAATATCTAAAAATCTTAAATTTTTAGTATATGAATCGCTGTAAAAACTTAACTTGTTTCTGTTTCTTAAATCTAAAAAAGGCCTGATATAGTGACATATATACTGGGTGTTTCATTAAAAATAACAAAGATTTCTTTAATAAAAACAATTTTTGTTTTAAACCTTAAATATTTAAAAAATTATAAATTTTTGTTATAAGAATTGCTGAAAAAACTTACCTTGTTTTTGTTCCGTAAATCTAAAAATTGCCCGATATTCAGGATGTTTCATTTAAGAAAATTAAGAACTAGCATATTAATTATTAATATGTTGGTCATGCTATAAGAAATACTTTCTATAAAATCTAGTAAATTTTATTATAGAAATTCATTTTGTGGTCTTTAGTGTGATAAAACACCTAGCTAAGTTTTATTTATAACTAATTTATTTCCATTTTTACCCACTTTTGGGTAACATGTTTTTTACTAAAGTTTTAATAAATTATAAATAGGGCGGCATCATCGCCATGAGTGCCAAAATAAATTAACGTACCATATGCAGAATTTTATGCTGAATCCGATTCGGTAAGCAAAAATAGGAGTAACAATTTAAAAAGACTTGTTTTCAAATTCATAAAGGGTGTCCGCTAATTAATGGTACACAGGAAAACCACGGATTCTTTATACCAAAATATAAAGATTGAACCACACATATATATAACCAAAAGTTGCTAACAAGAAAGATAGAGGGTGTCAAAGTGAAAATAATATTTTTATTAATTTCGATAACTATATTTCGGTTCGGTTATACCGAAAGTGCGTATCAATTTGCCTATTTTAAATAGATTACCTAAATTTTAACATTTTTGAATTCTGCATAGTAGTCTAAACATATTTTGTGTATTATGTCCCATACCTGAGTTTAAGTGTTTTTGACATATTTAAATTAATTTTTTAAAAATTACTTTTTCAGACCCAAAAACAATGATTAATTTTTTCCCTAAAAATCCCTTATTATTTAATTTGGCACTTAATTCCTGTTTAACAGGACCCAATTTAATAAAGTTTTATAAAAATTAAAATAAAAAATGTTAAAACCGGGTGTTTAAAAAAAGAAAGATTAAAAATGAAAACGCCCAAATATATTTATCTTATTTAGCATTAAAAATGAGAGTTGGTAAGGAGTTGCTTATTTTTTTACTTTTAGTTTTCAATAAATTTTCTATCAAATATTGTTATTTGGGTTATAAGCTGCATATTTAAATTTGAGATATTAATGTATTTTTAGTTGGCTATGATGGCGTTTAAAGTCAACTAAATACCAAATAAATCGTCGATTCGGAAGAAAAGTGACACAACTTTAAAACCGCGCTTTTTTAGGAAACATGTTTTAAAATGGTTGTAGCTGATTACTACCGCGATATTTCCCACAAAGGAATAATGACGCTTGTGCCATCTGGTAGCTAACACCATTAATAAGCTTGTGTCGATTTTTATGTTAAAGAAGGTAACTTTTATGTTGGTTTCTGCAAAAATACCATAATTGATGGTAAGGTAAGTCCAAATTTTCAACAAAAAAAAATAAAAAGTTAGGGTTTATGTTTTTCTGTTATATCATATTAATCACGTTTTTTATTACCTTTTCTTTACCCTAAAATAAAATGGTTTATTTTCCAGATTTTATAACAAATTATTATTTTTTTTATTTTTTAGAAACTTTCCATAATGTGACTTACCTGGTTTTTGCACCGAGGTTTTCAATTGTATACCAAATTAAATACTTACTAAAGGAATTTTTATAGGAAAAATTAATAATTAATTTTTGATCTGCAGACGTCATTTTTTGAAAAATTATTTAAAATATGTAAAAATCGCTTAAGCTTAGGTAAAGGACATGATATATAAAATATGCTTTTAAATCTTGTGCAGAACCCGAAAATGTATACTACGGATGGACAAAAATTGCGATATACACGTTTCAAATTGAGTAAGGATTTGGATTGAACGCCGTAAGTCAATTCTGTTTTTCAAGGAATTTAGTTGGATCGAAGGTTATATTTGTACGATATTCACGGTTTTGGAAAAAGTTTGAAAAATGACAGTTAAGTAAAACAGTTGATAAGTGTAGAAACAAAAAGTGGAAAATAAAATGAGTTTTATTATTTGCTAAAAGATTGTAATAGTGTTTCTTTAGTGGTTTGCGTTATTATTTTGTTTAATTTGCTAAAATTAAATACAATTATATAAAAAAATACCACAAAAAGAGGGTTATAGTTTAGTTTTTTTTTGTTTGCTCTCTTTTTCACTGGCTATACTTTTCTTTGTCAAATTTAAAATAATTTAGAACCGGATTATTTGCATCCGATTAATGCTAGGACGAAGGGCACAATATTAGTTTCAAAGCGATCCATCCAATCGGATTCGATTTTTTCAATGTACCCTTAGTCATAGACCAGGGTAGATAATTGTGGACACTAAAAAAATTATAGTAAAATGAAAGTTATTGTAACACGTAAAAAATATAACAAAAATAAAAGAAAAATAAATTCCAGGCGATCTGAGTTTGCGAAGGGGAGAGGGGGAGTTTAAGGGCAAAAATGGTTTTTATCAATTTCCGGTAACAAAAAAGGTAAATGGCAATAAAGTAGATAGTAAAAACAACTACAACTTTTGAATTTACAATTTTTTACATAACCTCCAAATTTATGTGAAAATTTTAAATACCCAAGTTTTTGGTTTTTCTTTTTATCTTTAAAAAAATACAAAGTTTGGTGAGAAATTACCTTGGTATGTCCCAAATACACTGATATTTTTAGAAATTATTTTTTTTTCGACCTATTTTAACTTAACATTAAAAAATCACCTTTATGTTCAATCGAAAATTCACGTGTCAAAATATCGGCTTTTTCAAAAAAGTCAGTTAGCCTTTTGTTCGCTAAAATCTTTACTTTTCGATGATGAAAAAAATATATATTACTACGGTAACTTTTCTAAGAAAATGAACTTTTATAAGAATAGTAATTTTGCCAGAAATCGACAAAAACATTTTTTACCCTTAAAAACCTATTATTTTTGTTATTTTATCTATAATATTCAATGGGTTTCATTAATCTATAATTTTTTTTGGTTTCCAAAATCATCGACCTTGGTCTAATAATGATTTAAAAAATCAAATCCGACGTTTTTGTATTTTCTGACAACATTTATCATTGTAATGTATAGTTTTTTTACACCATTAGAAAGTAAAAGTTTTAACGAACAAAACGACTACCTTTTTGAAAAATGCCGATATTTTGACACGTGAATTTTCGATTGAAAATAGGGGTATTTTTTGATATTTAGTCAAAATAATTCGAAAAAATTAATATGTTAAACCAAACAAATTACAGTGTATTTGAGACATGCAAGAGTACGTTTTCACCAAATTTTGTAAAAATAATTTATTTTTGTAAAAGATAAAAATAAAAACAAAAACCTGGATATTTGAATTTTTTACATTAATTTTGAGGTTATGTAAAAAAGCGTTAATATAAAAGTTGTAGATCTTTTTATTGCCTACAATTTGCCACTTAACTTTTTTCCATGGGACTTGTAGTTTTGCTGGAAATCAAGAAAAATCGTATTTTTACTTAACCCCTTCCCCTCTCCCCTTTCCGACCTTAAATTGCCTGGAATTTATTTTACCTTTATTTTGATATTTTCTCTACCTTTTTCAATGGGTTTTGTTTTACTTTTATTTTTTTTACTTCTTTTAAAGGCTTCGGCACTAGTCTAATAAAGTTGTATATGGCAACCGCTTTTGCTTCTTAAATTTTTCCGTTTAGAAAACTTGTTTTGTACATGGGCTCCAAAACTACAAAAATGTGAAAATGGGCCAACACAAAATTACCTTTATTTTTATAATTCAGCAAAATGCTAAATAAAAAGGTTTTTAGAATTGAAAGAGGATCTCATATCTAAAATTTTACATAAAATAAACTAAGTTGTTTAGTCATATTTTACACATTTTTACGTAATTTACGTATAAACAAAATATTATTTGGCTTTTCTCCAGAATAAAATTTAAAAATTTATTTAACATTTTAAGAAAATTAAAACTTTTATACATTATGAAAAACAATTCTGCTCTTCAATAATATAATAAAAGTTATTATTGCTTTAAAAGAAATAAAATAATGAAATATTCAATATTAAGTTACTTACAATACAAAGCTTTCAATCTATAAACAAAGGTTTATTGGCACTCGGTTAAAATCATTTTTATGCAATAAAATAAAATCTTAACAAGACGCCAGATGAGAACTGGGCCAATGGTTGCGTCTCAAAGCAATAATAACTTTTATTATATTATTGAAGAGCAGAATTGTTTTTCATAATGTATAAAATTTTCTTAAAATGTTAAATACATTTTAAAATTTTATTCTGGAGAAAAGCCAAATAATATTTTGTTTAAATTTAATCTCCCAAAAAACAAATAAAACATAAAGTAATTTACGTAGTTTTAACACAACACAATTATTAATGTCAAAGTTTGTCAACTATACACTTCTCCAAGAAATTAACGCACAAGCCCGATTTTTTCCATAAGCTTAAATTTAAATGGCTAAATTTCTTCTAATAATTAAGTTATTTAGGCAAACAAAGTTACAAACTTTACCTCTTTACATTATTAGTATACAGGTTCAGTTAAATAGCATAACATATAGGCAATGTGAGGAAAAAAGAAAATCTAACTAAATCCAGGCATGTAAACATTCGTGACTAATAAAGCTTGTTTTGTTATTCTATTGCTTGCCGATGAACCAAACAGCGTTGCTCATATTGTAGATTGCCAAGCATTTAGAAGTAATAATAATATTAGCCAACCATAAATATGTGTTTTCTTTTTAAGAAAGACTTAGTTTTCTGTAGAGACAAGCCATCATTTGGACAACCTTTAAAGTTTTTGTACAAAAAATAGTTTTATCCTTAGAGTTATTTCTGAAGTGTTAAAAATCAATTAGATTTTAAGGTTTATTCTATGAGATGGCGCTACCTTACCCTCTTTTATGTTTTCTTGATGTCGGTGGTGATTTACTGAACAACTTACTTTATCATTAGAACAAAAATTAAATTTATGTGTTAAATAAAGTAAAGAATAATAAAAGGACTTCTAATATTGGATGTGGGCATGTTTGGGCACCTGATTATTTCTTTATTAGTTAAAGTAATTTGTAAATATTTAAGAGCGTAACTTTTTTATATGTATAAAGAAATATTATATATTATATATATAAAAGTGAATGGTTCTTCAGCCTTGATATAAATACATTGGTGGGATGGCGCCACTGTCTGTATTTATTAGTTCTGAACGACAGAAAGAATATTTACAGTCAGTTGCAACTTCATCAAGGCGTCTAGCGACCTGAAGCGGTTTGACAAGTCTTAACGGAGACGAAACACGTGTCACCGTCTTGGTCGGGCCCGGGGTATTCCATTTTCTTTTGGGGACTCCGTAATTTTTAAACAACCAACCATAGTAGCCGAATTCTTATAGGTTATTTTTTATTTATTTTTACAGTCATGGATGAGCCATATGCCCAAAGAACTTTACCTTTATTAATATATATATATATATATATATATATATATATATATATATATATATATATATATATATATATATATATATATATATATATATATATATATATATATATATATATATATATATATATATATATATATATATATACAATTTAATAAGAGTTTTAAATTCTTGGGCATAGAGGCTCCTAAATGACAAAAAGAAAAGAAAACAAATACATAACCTGGTAGAAACGACTACTTGGCTGGTTACTTTAAAATTACGGAGTCTCCAAATAAATGGATGACCCCGGGTCGCAATGAAGACGGTTTGTTTTTCTAAGGCTCAAGAAAATTACTTTCTATATATATATATATATATATATATATATATATATATATATATATATATATATATATATATATATATATATATATATATATATATATATATATATATATATATATAATTATTTATTTATTTTTCCTGGGTATAGGTTTTTTGTTAATAATTAAAACTACTTCATTACATAGCTAACATCTGACGTTTCGCCCAGCGTAGTAAGCTTTCTCAAAAATTTATATTGCGTTCAGGCAACAACCTGTAAAAGCAATGTGTGACACATTAAAATTTAAGAACACTGGCTGTATATTCATATGTTTGCATCTCGGCAGGAATATTCTTCGGTTTTTCTGTTTTGTAAGTTTATTTAATATTTTCGATAAGTTCTTCATTTTTTCAGTACATTCCACACCATAGGTTGATCTTATTTCTTCAAGGAACGTCAAGTTAGTTGGAAATTGCATTTTAAACCCTTGCAATATTTAATTTATTTATCTTTCTTAAACCATAAACCAATAATTATTTATTTATTTTTCTTGGGTATAGGTTTTTTGTTAATAATTAAAACTACTTCATTACATAGCTAACATTTGACGTTTCGCCCAGCGTAGTGAGCTTTTTCAAAAATTTATATTGCGTTCAGGCAAGAACCTGTAAAAGCAATGTGTGACACATTAAAATTTAAGAACACTGGCTGTATATTCATATGTTTGCATCTCAGCAGGAATATTCTTTGGTTTTTCTGTTTTGTAAGTTTATTTAATATTTTCGGTAAGTTCTTCATTTTTTCAGTACATTCCACACCATAGGTTAATCTTATTTCTTCAAGGAATGTCAAGTTAGTTGGAAATTGCATTTTAAACCCTTGCAATATTTAATTTATTTATCTTTCTTAAACCATAAACCAATAATTATTTATTTATTTTTCTTGGGTATATACCCAAGAAAATAATTGAGCCAAATTTAGCTCATTGTCCAAAATAAATCCTAAAAATGTATTATTATCTTTAATAGGCATTATAAGTCTATATAGTTCCAGAGTATTTATTCGAGAGCAGTTTCTTTGTCGACAGAAGTGAACAATGGAAGAGAAAATTCAAGGCCGTGGGAGTTATACCATGAGATAATAAGTTTAGGCAGATTTTAATTTTTCATTCAGAGGTTTATATTTGCGTGGAAGAGTAGTAGATGACAAGGTTGTCAGAATTTACCTTATATTTATTTTCTGAAGTGATAAAGTTCTTTATGGAAAGGGCGATCAAAAATAAGGTGGGGCTTAGTTTTAGAGAGGATAAGAGTCGGAGTTTACATGATTAACCCTTACTTTGGATTGTCTATGTGACAGAAAGTTCTGGATAAAATGACGGATATGGCCCTTCATGTCCCAGTCATAAAGGGTTTGCATTATGTTATATCTTCATACTTAGTCGAAGGCATTAGTTAAGATTAAAAAGACTGCAATGAGATGTTGTTTATTGGATAGAAATCTTTAGATGTCAATTTCTAAATTGGTAAGGCAGTCCACTGTAGACCATCTGAATCCATATACTTCATTGTTAAAGTAAGTTATGCTCTTCCAGAAACCACATTAGTCTGAAGTTGACCATCCCTTTAGGAAGTTTGCATAGATGAGAAGTAAGGGAAATGGTTCGGTAATTACTGGCAGGTAATCAAGACCTGTTAGGTTTATGAATTGGAATTATTATGGCTGTGTTCCAAAATTCGGGGTTTATGTTATTTACCGATGTTGGTAAGTTTTTGATTATTGGAATTAGGATATTATCGTTACCAGGAGCCGTGTATTTAGCGTTATGCAAAGCATCTTGTGGTTCTGCTAAAATAAAAAAGATGTATTATAGATACTTAATACGAGTGTCAAAGTTAGGTTTAGTTTTTTCAAAGGTGTTTTTGATTGAAAGGAAGTCGTCATCGTTATTATCCCTGCTGGATGAATTTGCAAAATGTTATTCGAAGCAATTGGCAATATCTTCTTTAGAGGATAAATAGGGGCTGGATAGGGGATAGATAGGAGTCATTATTCCGAACGGTATCAATCTAATTAATGAGTCGCCCACTAAGTCTTTTTATCTTGTCCCAGACTTTAGAGGATAAATCTCTGTTAATGGAAAAAGTATATTTTTGCCTTGTTGTCTTTTTCTTCTTTAATTAGTCTTTAAGTCCTACCTCTAGCTTTTTTAAAGTCGATAAAATTGGAAATGGATGTGTTCGTATTTATTAAAAGCAGTTTTTTTGTTTTATAGCTGTCTTAATTTCTGGTGAACAGGGTTTTTTTTAGGTAATTGGTAAATTATCGTATGCTAAGATTGGCTACATCAATTATGGATTTATCAAATAATTAAACTGTTAAGTTAATGTCATGAGAGTTTAACTTAGGTAGAATAATGAAATCGTGAAATTTTGACCGGTTGGCTTTTTTATTTTTTATGTGGAAGGAAAGGTAGTAGTTTCAAAAAAGAATTAGGTGATAATAATATTGGAAAGTGTTTGCTTCCAAATACGTCATGTAGGGTATCCCATTGAAGGTCAGTACTAAGGCTATTACTACAAATAGTAAGATCTTTGTAAGATAAGGTACCCGAAACAGAAATTACAAATGTGGGCAAACGAGTATTAAGGTTTGTGGTTTTTACTTATAGTTATCTATGATAAGTCCCTTAAAACTAGTTAGTAAAAACCCCGTAGGGGTTTTAAGCGTTGAAATCACCTAAAAGTATGAAGGGCCTGGGGAGGGACGAGATGATTCCTTTTATTGAATCATTGGTAATTTATGTAGTGGAACAAAGATAAAGATTGCAGTTGGTAAATGAGGGATTTCCTAAAATTTTGATTGCTCAGGCTTTTAGTTTAGTATCTAGTGTTATTTTCTTAGAAGTGATGTTGTTCCCGACAAGTATAGCAGCTCCGCCCAAAAGTCTGTTTGCATTATCTCTATTATTGCGATATATCTAAAAGTTACGTAGATTAAAGGAAAAGTTGGGTTTTAGAATGGTTTATTGTATAGCTAATATAGATAGATAATAATTTAATATGATAAGTTTAAGATCCTTAAAATTGTTTCGGTGACCATTCATGTTCCACTATATAATTTTATGATTGAAATGGACAATTAGATGTTAATAAAATTGGATTAAAGTTCTGGTATAATAGTTGTTAAGTTATTTTTGTCCGTTAGTTTGATTTAAAATTGAAATATCTATCGATTAATAGTCGCTTTGTGAGCTTTGGAAAAATTTTTGAAAAAGGAAACATTTGTTAGTTGATTTGCTTGATTGTTTATCGAAAATTTTAGTGGTTAAGGATGATTTTATTAAAATAGATACTTTGATTTGAGTTTTGGAACTGAATGAGTTGGCAGGAGAAAGGATGGAAGATTTAGGGGGATGTTGGGAGGTTTACTGTTTGTTAAGATAGAACGGATGTCACATTGTGTAGCATGTGTTTTTTTAGTTTGTTGGAATGGAAGGGTGGGGGAAGTTGTATTTTGTTTTTGCTTTAAAGTGTGAAATTTTTGCTGTTTCTCTAATTTTTTGTATTTAAAATTATTTTTTGTATGTTGTGCACATATATCTTGGAAAGTGGTTTCTATTACAGTTGGGACAGGATTTGCATAACTATGCGGATGACGTCTTCTGGGTAAGAGTGACTGCAAGGTGCGCATATTTTAAGGTTAGTGCAGTTTTCTGAGGTGTGGCCAAACCGCTGGTAAAAGAAGCAACGGAGGAGAGCAGAGATGGTTTAATGGGGAAAGAATTGTACTTTTTAGAGCTTAGTTTAAATAGCTTTTTACTTCGTTCAAAATTATCATGGCTCACTAGATTTCGAAAAAACGTTTTGTCCATTTTTTTAAATTCATATTTGAAATAGAAAAGAAAGTGTAAATAGGGAACTTGTAAATAATTATCTTCTTAATAGAAATGTACAAGTCGGTATTTAATTTAATAGTCCGTTTTTGACCTACGACATTACCTTACATTTTTCTAAATGGAAACAAGAGTTGGCTATGACATTTTTAAAAAGGCCTTTTTATAAGCTTTTCAACAATGTATAACAAAATATATTTCAAATTAAAAAATAACGTTGTTTTGTATATAATAATTTTAAAATTTGTGTTTTTCTAGTTGACCGCGAAACAAGTAAATACATATTGTTAAAAACTCCTTTCCTTTTTTAACAGCCAGTTTACATAACAATAATTATTTAATACTATAACGTATAGGCGTTGTGACCAAAGGGCAACAAATTTGGTTTTAAAAAGATATAGCTTTGGTACAGGCAACAACAATGACATTTTCGATAATTTTTATTATCGATCTATAATTAATATAGTAGTAAATTTAGTAGTTGAATTGATTCCTTCTTGTTAAATTTATTGTTAAATTTTGTTATTTATTTCATTTAATTTAGTTTTATCTCTAAAATTTAACACATTTAAAATACTATTAATGTTTCATTAAAAGTTTTAAAAACTTTCAAAACATAAAAACTTAAATTATCTTTTTGTTTACAAATGTTAGTATCACTAATTATGAAAAACTTATAAGGGCGATTTTTTTAAATAATAGATTTAAAACCTTTACAGTACTAAATAAGATATCATACTATGGCCATAGCCAACAATGGTTTCTATTTAAAAAATGCAAGTTTATGTCGTAGCTGAAAAACGAGGTACTACATCAAATATCGGATTTTCTTTTCCTATTAAAAAGATAATTATCTACAACTATACTGTTTACCATTTTTTTTATGACAAATATTAACTAAAATACAGAGAAAAACAATCAGGTTTTTTCAACATACCTAGGAAGTCATGATTTATTTGGACGAAAAAAACTAATAGTCCTAGAGGTAGTAAGCCCTTTGAGTAAAAGAATTTAGCTGACACAATGTGCATATTGATTACACAACCCTACAAAAAATAAAAGTCAAGACCCAGGAAGTATACCCCACTAGTTCTTGGTATTTTGGGGTGCTAAAACGATATATGATAATTAAAAACATACAGGGTGTTCTAAATAAAAATATCACTGTATTCATTAACATTGTGACTGCAGTCTTGAAGCTTTGCTAATTTTCGGTTTGAAAATGTAGCAAGCAATCGAAATATCAATAAATGCATTAATGAGAAAACAAAGTTATTTGTCTCATTTTAATCTGACTAAAGAATTTATGGTAACCATATTCAAACAAAAGCTTTATTTCAATGGGACACCTTATATATAACATTTATTTAATTTTGGTATTTTTTATGACATTTAAGTTATATGTATAATTATAAAGTAATTTAATGGACTATTACTAACTATAATTTTTTTTTAATTAAAGAAAACAGCTCAAAAATGTTTTGCATTGTTTAAAAAATCTGTTGCCATAATTAATTACTATGTATTTTTTCAATTACAAATAAACCAGTTTACCCCCGAGTTTACAAAGGATGCCGGCTTCGGTCGCCTTTTAAAATAAACAGGTTAAAAAACTTTAAACCCTATCCGGTCGACCTGAGTGTCTGTGGCGGGTACAAATAGGATATTTTTGATTTTACTCCGGTCGCCTGAACGGCTTAAAAACTGTACAGTTTTGCCCACATATACTCAGGTCTACCTGAACAAAAAACTGTACAGGTCTACCGGTCAGGTAGACTGTGGGTAGACCTGAGCGTCTGTGGCAGGTGTAAGATAACCATGAGTACACCGATTAAAGCTTACTACTGTATCTTATATGTTTGTTCTTTTTATTGCGTGTAGTAAAAATATGATGATTTATCAAAAGTTTGGGAAATTTATATGAAATCAGTATGTTTAATTTTCAAATATTTATTTAATTTCACATGTACTAACGTGGATAAACTGTAAACACACATTTTAATTAATAGAAAAATCTAATTATCGGCAATATTTGTTGCAGTGCTTTTTTGCTTCTTATTACATATATAGGTTTATGTTATTAATTATTTTCTCATTTGTCCAAATAGTATAGTATATGCACAAACAATCGTAAAAAGATAGAAAAGCATAGAGTGATCTATACGAAGAAAACCAGCTGCAGACAAATGAATATCTTCACTAAAAGCCTGCTGAGCGACGTTAAGTAGTTCATGGTTAATTTGCTTGTGTTGTTTTTTGTGATTTTCATCCAATAAAGCATCGTAACATATATGAACTGTTTTTCCTGCTTCTGCGGCTAACTTTTGTCCCACCACTGCTAAAAACACTAAGTGAATCTAAAATTAAATAAATAAAAAAATTGGGTGAACCAAAGAAATAACATTTACCTTGCAAGGTCGATTTATACATATCCGTGCCGTGTCCGTTCCGTGTTATGTCAGTGTCGGACAGAAAAAAATACCATAACGTGTCCGTGGCGGGACCCATAAGTGCACGGGCATAAATTAAAAAACGATATTTTTGGTTCCGGCACTAGTGGTGCACGGAGCGGACACGGACTAATTCTCTGTATTTTCTGAATTTGCCTTCGGTCCTTCTACTTTTCCATACAGAGTAAACACTTTAACTTTTTTGCTTTTACCTCTTTTGTTGTTGCTTTTCTCTTTATCCAGTAATAAAGCCAGTACAGCAATATTTATTCTCCTATAGCCGCCCGAACAATGCCGCAACTAGGATATTTATACATAAGAAATCAAAAATACCCGGACTAGAACCTAACACTGAAAGGACACGGCACGGATATGTATAAAATGACCCTTACTAATATAACTATATTTTTCCGCAAAAGGAATGTGTTGTTTTGATAATGTAATTCTTATTTGAGAAGTGTATTTTCAAAAGGGGCTATACTCAATTTTGATTTTTGTATAAAATTTCTTGTTTAGTGTTGTTTTTCATATTGAAATGCACAAATTCTTTTCCTTATTTCGACACAAAACGGTATATAAGAGAAAATTGGAACCAATTATTTAGTTTAAAATAAAGATTCGGTGCGTTTCAATATGAAAAAAATTACTAAAAAAGATTGAACCGACTTTAAAAAATTAGTGAAAGTCAATAAAAGGTTAAAAATAATAATAAAAAGAAGAAGTCGGGTAATAGCATATTGCATAAATGTATAAAATCTTTTGTTTATTTAGTTATTACCAATAAGTAATTAAGCACAGATGTTATTACCCGACTTTTTTTAATTTTTTTATTATTTTTAACTTTTTAGTGATTTTTACTAATTTTTTGAAGTCGGTTCAATTTTTTTAAATGAGTATTTTTAGCTATTTAGTTTCTTATTATTACAATAAAATCGGTAAATATTTACTAAAAAATACTACTAGTACCTCTTTTAGCGATTAGCTGCAGCTTATATTGATTTATAAGCTTTTGACAGCAATGGAGGTTTAATTATGAATTAAATTTTTTAAAAACGAATAATTTTTGAAATAGACATTCTATTATACATACATCCATTCATACATATATTGCAAGTTAAATAAAAGCAATAAGTGATGGTTATGTAATGACGTGCAAGCGTAATTTTTAACATAAAATTTAAAATTTGTCAAAACGTTTGGACTTAGT
This sequence comes from Listronotus bonariensis, assembly GCA_014170235.1. Taxonomy (NCBI): domain Eukaryota; kingdom Metazoa; phylum Arthropoda; class Insecta; order Coleoptera; family Curculionidae; genus Listronotus; species Listronotus bonariensis. The sequence continues at coordinate 29,207 of JACEGR010007120.1, read as the reverse complement.
TATAAAAAAATATACACAAAATATGTTTAAAATGTAACTCTTAGCTAACACATAAATTATATATATGTTGTTTTATTTAAAATAAGGAAGTTGACATTAACTTTTAATATAACCGGAAAAACTGTCAAAATATTTAGTCGTTTGTCACTTAGTGACTTTACAATGGTATCAAATTTTCGAAAATTTACAAAACGTGCTTATCGAGAAATCGAAAGCAGCAGTTCTTCATGGGACACCCTGTATTAATAGTTTGAAGTTTTTATATATCCCCTGGATATTGTGCCTTTTCATGACCCTTACATGACAGAAGAGAGATAATTATTATTATAAAGATAACTAAATGTAGGTAAATATACAGATGAGTTAACAGTTATAAATGAACAATTTTAAAATAAAACATATCAGGGTAGAGGCTTCATTCACTTGTCGTGAACTGTATTCAGAGCTTTAACTAATAAAATAAATTACAAAATGACTGTGCACCTAGTTCTATTTGCGCTAATTACAAACTATATACTTACGATATTCGTTTAATGTATTTAATTTCCCCAAGTTAGTAAACAAATGCCGATTTTACTAAAAAATTAACATGTCAGGGAGGAGACGCAAACGTTAAGCTTTTTTTAATAAAAAAAGGTAATTTTATTTGCTTATATAATACTTTATTTAATATATATATTTTTAATATTAAATTTTATTAATATCTTTGATTTATAAATACCTAAAATTACTATTACATTAACAAAAACGGCCCGGGGACATCTCAGGGAAGAGACTTTGAAATGAAATTGTGACTAAACCAAGTATATTAAAAAAATTAATTTAAGTGACCACCCATATGAGCACCAGTTTTAAGAGATAGCCACATTCTTTTTAATAATTTTTTGTAATAAGGGTTTGTTTTCACCCTGGAATTCAAATTTAAGTCTTAACTAATGACTGATATAGTGGGAAAGATTATTTACCCGCAATAGAGTTGGGTTTGATTAAGCGTGAGGTTGCTTATCTAGACGCTGGCATAACTCCCTTTTCACATTAGCGGAAGACGGAAAGTTGGGCGACGCACAATGGTTTATCCCTAGGAAAAAACTAAGTGTACACAAATGAATATTTAAAAAAATATGTGACCAATTCTTATGAAGAATTATTCCTTAAATTTGCTTGGGATTTTAAAAATAAAAAGTCAAATTTAAATTTTTTATTTATTTTTCATTTAGTGTAATGTCTGCAGCATATCTTTTAATTCACAGTTAGTCAAAAACAGCTATGTCGATTTTTCTATTTTTTTTGTTTTATAGCACAGCTTTAGTGCTTTACAAAATAAAGCATTAAAAAAACACGTTTTTATTAACAAACAAAAAAACTCAACATAAATAAAAAAATTGTATTATTTTGGTATAAAGCAAACTTATTTTCCCGCAACCTCCCGCAATGCAATTTTTGTACTGATATAATTTCCAGTATGTTAAATTTATGAATGTATAGATTATAGGTAGCTGCTACTATCTGTTACTCTGTCATTTGTGCCTCTTAAATAGTGGCATTGTTAATAACTTTAAAAATTAAAATAAAAAATGTTAAATAACAATTTTTTAGATTTTTTTTATGTATAGATAAATTTGACATGGGGTATGTTTTAGGGAAATAAGGTAATGATGGTGGGGGAAGAATGCAGAAGTGGTGGGAGAAAGGAAAAAGCGCCAAGAGAAATATTATACGATTCCATCTTTTTGCATTGTCCAAATAATTATTTTTACACTCAAACCGAAACAATTAAGGGTAATTTGGTATCTCTTTTATACCAAAAAAACTTATTTTTTTGTCTATGCTTTTTCAGTTCAAATTTTTGATTGCAGGTAAAATATGTCGGTATTATTTTTATATTTTTTTAGCGTGGGGCGTGGGTGGTTATTATGTGTATAGATATAGATATAGTTAAATTACGCCCCATTCCCTGCATATGTTTGTGTTATTAGGAAGGTAGAGTGGGAAAAGAAAGCAAAAACTTAGTTTTTAAATTATTTAAATAATATTTTAATCATTGTCGTCATTTAAAATTTACATATTTTTTACCCCCAACCCCATTAACAGGGTTGTAAAGAAATAGCTTTTGCCAAAAAATGTGTATAACTGTTCGACAAATTTGTCCAAAATTTGAAATACATATCTCTTTAGATATTGAATTTATTCAGCTACTTCCGAAAATGGACCTTTTCAAACCACTGTGCGACGGACCGACGCTAACGAAGTGTATGAGACCATTCACACGTTGACAACGCGGAAAGTCGGGTGTGCGGGACTTCATAATCTTTGATAGCGTCGGTCCGTCGCCCACGAAAAATTTATATTAATTTGCTTAACATGCTATCAATTTAGTTTGTCAAGAATATTAAATAAAAATAAAACTCAACTTGTTTCGTCTTTTGGACATCTAAATAATGTCAGCTTACCACCCTGCTGGTTATCGCAAATAGTAAAAGGTTGTTAAACGCTGTCGTAGTGCAAGAATTTTTTAATAAAAGCATTGAATTGCACATAAAACTTTACTAAGCGGCCTAATTCTAATTTCCTTTATTTATTACATTATGTCAAGTAATTGTAAATCATTAAACCTACGTTTTCCCATACTTATTTTATCAACTTTTTTTTAAAGTAAGTATAAAATGGAATTAAAAGTAATTATAATGGCAGTTTATTAGCCATTGAAAAAATATATTTATTAAAATAAGGCCATAATTTTTATTAAATATATACATATAAAATAATAACTTACTAGGAGATAGAACGTGATGGGTAGTAAATTAGTTAACAATTTATTCATACCATTAAAAGCCATACTTATGATAACAAAAATACCACTCATATACATTATAATATTAATTAATATAAAATCTCCAAAAACTGTGTTCATAACCCGAATTGAATGGGTCAGTTGACTGCGTAGTAACTTGCCTTTTAGAATCAAGTGTGGAGATTTGCTATGTTTGAATCTACGGTTAATTAATATTAAACTATTTTTAATTTCCAAAGTAAATAAGCAGTTAACCAACATTCCTCCGCCTAATCTAAGCATAGGAAAATCCCAAAGGAGAAAACTGATTATTTTCTTTTCGAATGTCCGGTAAGCGAACACAATTAGTCCAGCAGATAAAATACTCCAACATATAATAATTTTTAAGTAATTATTTTTTATTGGATGTGTTAAAATGTCTTGTTCCCTTTTATGAGATTTTATTGTTTTAATCAGATCACAAATCCTATTTTGGCTTTCGCACACCTTTTTGTGATAACAACTTGATTGATGATAAAAAGACCTACTAATAACATAAACAGCGTTTTAAGAAATAATAATATCAAACTATTGGAATAATAAATAGCATTAGTAGAAATATTTCTAAATGCAGAACCTGAAACGAAAGTTATGGTATAAAGTACTATAATAGTTAGGTAAATATTTTTTAATCTTTTAGATTTACACAACTCTGGTGGATATAACAGTAAAATAATGAAAATAGCCAATTGTAATTTATGTAAATACACTGACATATTTTGGATAACAAATTATTGCTCTTTGTACGTATACTTACAGCCCGCCTAAAATGTTAATACTGATTTAAATATTTTTCTAAATTAAAAAGAATAATAATTTTAATGGTAATTGTAAATCTCAACTAAACTAAATATTGACATGTAATGATAAATAGCGTCATACATTATTTATTGTTGACAAAGTTTTTAATATAATAGGTTATATAAATGGGTTGCCTTTAAAGCTTTATATATAGGGTGGTCTTTCGGTAATGAGCCAAAATTTAACTAAATAATTGTGAAGTTAAAATATTGCAACTTAACTAAACTTACCTTAGTACAAAAGTAGATATTAACTGGGATAAAGGGTGTCAAATAAATATTTTTAAATTATAATTATTACATTTTATACGTTTTGAGTATTGTAATAAACTTGGTATCTAGGGATTTAAAAAAAAATAGGTTTTAAATAGAGGACGCTCCCTACACTACTTTGATTTGCTCTAAAACATCGCAACTTTTTTGTCTTTCCTGTATGTACCATCCAGGTAAAATATTTAAATTTTGCATACTTTCTACACAAAAAAGGTATAATTTCCTTAAATCGCTCTGAGCAACCGTTTTCTAGATATTTGCGTTAACTTATTTAGTGTAACACCAAAATGCCTTAAAAATAGCGCAGCGTCATCGTCAATATGTTATTCGACAAGTATTTAATTTCAATTTCAAGGACATCGCTATTTACATAGAACCGTTATGAATTATCCGACCATCCCCGTTGACCTTGCAATGACAATTTTTTTGGTTTTGGCGAAAAAGGACAGAAATGCATTTCTTGCAGGAGATTTTGGTACGCCCCTTAATCTTTTTGGTGTTAGTAAATATTTCTTACCCAAAGCTTTAGTATTTTGTTTCCTTTTGTTTTATCAAAAGAACCAAGAATATAGGGAGCAAAGTATATTTTTCTTTTTGCTTTTTTACTTTGCTTTAAGAGTCTTTTAATCGTGAAATGTCTAAAATAATAAAACTGACGTTTCTACAAAAATAACGAAAAAACCATTAACACTCAATCGTTTTAAAGGAAAAAGTTTAACTCTAGCCGTCGACGGATAATTTGTACGAATTACCGGATAGAAAATAGATCTAAAATATTCTAATCAATCAGAAAACTTTTGGATTGACGTACTGACTGACAACAAATGCAATTAACGGAGGCTTTAACTACAACTGTCTTATCAGAAACGAATAATTTATTGTGTTAATCCATATAATTTTTGATTGTACTTAACCACTTAAATGCTAATATCTTTAAAACAGTGGCTCAGAGCCATTCTTATAAAGTACACCTATTAATTTTTATGTAAGAATTATAAAAGAATTTACTAGTTAACTTAGATAGACAATACAGAAAAAATAGAACACATTTGAGACGAAAAAAAAGTAGTGAAGGTGGCATCATCTAGTTAACACTTAAAAATAAACATCACAGATATTAATGGCTCTGTCAAAAAACAGTTTTATTACAATATTTAAAACGTATCAAATATTACTGAAATAATGTAAACCTATTTTTGTACTTTGACACCCAGTGTATCAGTTAATATCAACTTTTGTATACAGAATGTCCGGAAAGATAAGGTTATAAATGATCGTAGATGGGAAGTTGGATAGATAGGACTCTGTAATACTTTTAATAAAACCTTAGACAAGCGCTATCTGGTAACGGCGGGAATAATAACCAGAAATTAATGGTGCGTTCAGTCATTTTTCCTTGGTATCGTAGCATACGTTCTCGTATACAGAGTGGACTTTAAGTAAGAACCCCTGTCAACTTTTGATAAATGTTTTATGAAATTTCAGATAGTTATACAGTAGGGACCTTAAGTTCTCTATAATATCAATAAAAATTCCAAAATTATAATTAAAGCTGAAGATATTTATTTTTATTTGCAGTTTTTTAATAGAACGAAAATATATTGGGCCATTTTTGTAGTAGATAAGTTAATACTAAATGTTTACATGTTTATTTGACTATCGGCTAAAAAACAAATGGTCGGTTTAAATGTAAAACTTACCAAGCAACATTTCAAGGTGCAGGAAGTTTTATGATCTTAACGATTTTATACAAAATATGTGATGAAAATAAAAAGAAAATCCGTCCGTTTTTTGTTTAATATGTCAATAAAGCTTTATTGAACTTATAACTTATATGTATTATCATTATTTTTTAACCGCTATGTTACTGACTTTTAATTTTAAAATAACAAAGTATTAATAGTTATTTATTATATAAGTGAGTTATATTACATATAAGTCACGCAAGAAAAGTTTAACTCTCGAGCCCGAAGGGCGAGAGAGGTAATTTTCTTAAGTGACTTATATGTAATAACTCACGTGTCTAATACAAAATTTTATCCAACACTTTCGTATAAATCGTTTTTAATATCGAAAATAATTTGAAAACGTCATCCATTATTTGTTACTTGTCATTGTCAACACCAGCAACAAAATTTTGTATTTTTGGAAAGCAAGCTTGTTTGGTTGTAATGCATTTTGTTGGTAACTACGGGTTTATTTAGTAAACAACTTTGTAGACAAACATAAAAATGCTTTGCGAAATGGAAAATTGTGAAGTTCCTGCGGAAATTTTGAAAGAAGCTGCGGTAGCGACATTCAGTTTAATTCCAGAGAAGTTAAAACTAACGCACAATAAAGAATTTGAAGATTTTGAAGCATGGAGGAAAAGGCGAGGAGTTGGTACTATAAATGAAGATGTTATTATGGCTTACTTTCTGTTTTTATCGAAAAAAGTTGCTCCCTCATCAATGTGGACCAAGTATTCAATGATAAAAACGACCTTAAAAGTATATAAGAACGTGGATATAGGGAGGTATGGAAAAGTTGTCGCTTATTTGAAGAGCAATTCAAGAAATTTCAAACCGAAAAAGGCAAAAATTCTGGAGAGACAATACATCGAAAAATTTTTGGCTGAGGCACCTGACGACGAACACTTAATGTCAAAGGTATGAATTTACTTTAGTTTCTGGTATTAAATATTTATCTGTTCGGATTTTTATAGGTTGCATTGATATTGGGAATCGCTGGTGCATGCCGTTGTGACGAACTAACTCGCTTAAGTATTGAAGATATAGTAGATAAAGGCCAGTACATATATGTTTCTATACCTGATACTAAGACGAACAAATCGAGAAGCTTTACAATTTTAAAAGAAGGATTTTTGGTAAATGTGCTTGAATTATTTAGAAAATATGTGTCCCTAAGGCCAGAGAACATGCCTCACAAAAGATTTTTGTCAACTTTCAAAAAGGCAAATGCACTAGGCAATGCGTGGGAATAAATAAAATTTCGAAAATTCCGAGAGTAGTTGCTCATTATTTGCAACTACCTGATGAAATCTTATATAGTGGTCATAGCATGCGGCGTTCTTCAGCGACACTTCTAGTCAACGCTGGGGCCGATATCACCAACCTTAAACGCCATGGCGGGTGGAAGTCATCTACCGTGGCAGAAGGATATTTAGAAGATTGCATCTCTAACAAGTTTGAGATTGCAAGACGAATACAGGGTGAAGAGCGCACCAAGGCAAGTACTAGTGCTGAAAGACTTCCTGAAGAACACTCCGCACAATGTAACGTTGTCCAAGATAAATTGTAGTATAATATATTAGTTGTTTTATGTTATTTTTTTAATTGTGAAATGTTGGAAGTAATAAAGAATTAGTATAAGTCACTAGTGAGCTAAAGTCTATAATTCACTAGTGAGCTAAAGGGTACTTTAGCTCACTAGTGACTTATAGTACACTTTATATCCTCAAAATCTGATCAATTATGTAGATATTATATGTAAGTGTTGGATAAACAATATTTATCACCGATGTCTTTTTTGTGCAGGTAATATGAATTGGGAATAACCTGCAATATTTAAGTCCTATGTAGGACATGTTTGCAACTCAAAATAAATATACAAATGAAGTAGGCTTCTTTTTTAAATAATAGCCAATTTGCCTAACAATTTAGGTCCATACTTCATAATAACTTGAAAAGTTTATTGAAATAATATATTTTTTTAACGTAAATATCTAATATCAGATAATTAAATTTTAGGTTTTAGACCATGCAGAACTTTTTGTAAAGAATAACTTTTTTCGTAAAATTAATAAAAAAACACGTTTCCGTCCTTACTATCCTAAAAAGCCTTTGTTTCCTATAATAGGCTTCTCAAGTTATTATGCATCTACCTCAAATTTTAGATGGTACATTGTTGTCAATCAAGTTATCAGGAGGTTTCTCACTTTTTATGTCCACACTGTATTTATAGTATCTACAGATTACTCATAAATCATATTCTTTACAAATTTTTTAATTAACAATTTAAAACATCTCCTATGTTTTATGAGTTCCTTGTAAAGTGCATTTTTATCTGAAATATTTTTTATACATATACATATTTAATCAGTAATGAATAGGTCATAAAATTCCTATATATATTTTTTTAATAATAGTGCGAGACAAAAATGAAAGACAATATTTATTTATTGATTTGGCATTTATTTAATGATATTTTTTAATTAAATCATCAAATAATTTATTTACAATGACCCTCATTAAATTTTAAGATGTTGCACAAAGAAAATAAATACGTGTGGCTCTTAAGTAAGAAAAATAAATAAAATAAATTACACAAGTATAACATAAAATTAAAGAATTACAAGAAACGATTTAGATGTCTACCTGCTGTTCTAAGACATTAATTAAGTCGTTGATTTAATGACATCATATACATCTTGCTGAAAAAATTAAATTAATTAATAATGTTACCCTTATCGTACGACTTAGCTTCAAAAGTTTATTATTAAATTAAATTATTTCATCCCTCCAAGAAAAAAATGACATATTCTAAAAAATGCAAGAGGTAAGTTATTTAAAAAAATTGAATTAATGTTGACGGAGAATACTTTGGAAATCTTACATAATTTAAAAACACATTAGACCAACTAATTAACATGTAAAAATTAAAAGATCACTTGAAAATAACGCCATTTTTTACATAAATTAAAAAGTTATATTTGATAGTTTTGTTTTTAGTTCCTTTGTTCTCCCCTTTGTTTCTTTTTCTTATTAGTTTTATCATCATTCACACTAAGCCTTTTAGTTTAAATTATTTATCCAATCTTTTGATAAACGTCTCATGATTCAATATTTTTATCGTACTTTTCAAAATTTATATTGACATTTTTTAAACAGTTTTTCCTTGATTATATGGTATCTGTCCGAGCAGTTATTAGTTTCTTTTAGTTAGTTAATTCTTTGGGATCCATTTCTATCTAAATTATCTTTGTCGCCACTTTTATATTATAATAATATGCAAAAGTTGACTTTTAAATATTCTTCATTCTGACATAAAAACTGACTCTTTAATAACAGGTAACAATAAATATTACAATGACAAATTAAAAAACATATTAATAAACAAGATAGCGAATCGAATAACTGTCATAGAGCAGGAAACCATTGCCGCCAAGTTATTAACGACTTTACCCTTTAACGATTCTGTCTGAAGTGTGGCGCCATCTGTCGGGCGCAGGTACAACTAAAATAGGGAATCAGTCGCCCATTTGGAGTGCCTTGGCCCTGTAAATGATATTTAGGTTACTTAATAACCTCATACTAATGCTTGTATCCATAGGTAAACAGCTGTTCAGTAAGTCGGGATAATACAGGGAACAGTTTTTTTAAAGGTGACGAATTTGACATTTTGCATTGACTATTTGATTCCTCTTTTTTTGTATCTTTAAAAAAGTATCCTTTATTTAAATTGGTATCTTGGGCCTTTTTCAAAAAATCACATTTTAAATCTAGACATACGAGAAGTTTGTGTGTAATCAAAATACATTTATTTGATAAATTTATTAAAATACGACAACATTATTAAAAATAGTTTTATTTCTAATATAGAGTTTAAGGGGCTGACAAGCGCCATTTTTTTAACAATTTTATTACTTATATTCTTGAATACATGAATTTTTTATCACATACAAAATGCTGGTGTGTCTGGGTTTAAAATGCGATTTTATGGAAACTGGTCCCAGATATCGATTTAAATAAAGTATACCTTTTTTGTAGAAGGAAGCTAAAGAAATCAAACGGCCACTGCAAAATGTAAAATTTGTCATATCCGACAAAAATGCATACATAAAATAATAACAAATTGTGTTATTCTGTGTATTTTCGATTTACTGCAAACAGTTGTTTACATATGGAAAGAAGTATTGGTAGGAGGTTACTTAAGACATATTCAAAAATTAATATCGCGTTAACCCGATCAATGAAAACCCGTTTAAAAAAGGATCGGTTGGTATGTACCCCTGTTTATAAATTGATCGGATCCTGAACTCGGATTGGATCCTGCTGACCCAGGTGAAAGTCAGGATTAATCGGGTTAAACAAAAGTGTCAAAATCAGCAATTTGTTTTTTAAGTTTTACCAATTTATGTCATGTTTACTACAAATGAAATAAGTATAAAAACCACAGTTTATTATTTTTTGATTATTTATAGCTTAAATATTTTTAAAATGTTTAAAAATTACTGCCCGTTCTAGAACAAAGCAAAAGATTATGTTTTGTTTTGACACGAAGCAGATGAAGGCTAAATGGAACATACGTTATAAGAAAATAACGAGAATCCCTGTCAATCTCTAAAACAACTAATTGGATCCACCCCAACCCATCAAGTTAATATTCAAAAATGCCTTTAGTTGACCAAATATATAATTGGTACTGTGGTAACAGTTTAAAAGTTATAAATAAAATATATTAAATATAATTTATTATTTCAAATAATTTTTTATTTTTTATTTTAAGTTTAACGGTTAATTACTTTCGAACGAAGCACGACATAACTGTTTTTATATAAAGTACTAACATTATTTTGGCTCACACTTTCTTACCCCTATTAATTTTAATTTTACCTTTCCGGGCACTGTATACAAGATGGTCAGCAAAATTGAAACAAAATCAAAGTTTGTCTGTTCTTATTTGTATATAACTGATAATTTTTACTATTACAAGGTGACTACTGTTATGGTAGGAAATAAAAAATATAGGATAAGGAAAGTCAAAAAGGAAAAAGAGCTAAAAAAATCGCAAAATAATATTTTAAATCTAGTGTTTGGCTAATTGGGTATTGTGTAAAAAAGTATAAAAAATTATACATTTGTTATTTTTATTACCCACTGTTGTGTTACGGGAAATTTAAAGAACTTTTTAATTTCCTTAACATATTTTTACTTGTGACTGGCTGTATGGCTAATGCCAAAAGCCAAAAGACAAAAAAAAACGTATTTTTCTTGTTGCAAATTCTTATTTACTTTATGTTAGTAGTTTATTATTTTTATTGTTACTTGATTTATAATTTATTTTGTAAAAGTGTAAGGCGAATAAAAAGCAACCCTTACCCATCTGTTTATCCAATGCAATCTGTTTTCTATCAAATACACAACCAATCATATGTAATAAAACAGCTACTTTTTTTAATTTGATATATCCTTATCTACAGGGTGTCTCTAAAAGGTATGTACAAATTGCTACCACAAATTCCTTGAACCAAAGTACAACGATCTAACCCAATTTACCTTAGTCGACAAAATGATTATTTGCAACATACAGGGTATCAAAGTTTTTATTTTATTTCAGGTGTTTTTAAATGTTTTACTTATTATTTAACATTTGGGCACAAATTTTAGTATTGGGAGGTTTTTTAGAAAGAGGAATTTAACCCGTCTAATGTTTTTGTTGTAAAATGTAGAGGGAGCCACCTACAGTCTGTTGCTTAGATTCAAAGTGTCATAACTTTTTTTTGCCTTGGCAAATAAAAATATTAGTAAATATTTTTTATTCTCCCATATTTTGTGCAACAAAAAGAATACTTAGTAAATATCCTTACGAGCAACTATTTTTGAGATATTTCAGATTAAACCTTTTATTTCATACAAAAGTTGGCCATCACGCTTTATCTAGGCCACCTGGTAGTGTCCAAAGGTCTGTACAAAATGCTACCATAAATTCTTTAAGCCAAAATACAACGATCTAATGCAATTTATCTTAGTCGAAAGGTTTCTGGTTGGCGAGATACAAGGTGTCAAATTTTCCATTAATTTTTTGACTTGAACACCCTGCATCTCGGAAACCAGCAACCTTTCGACTAAGATAAATTGCATTAGATCTTTGTATTTTAGCCAGAAGAATTGTGGTAGCATTTTGTACAGACCTTTAGAGACACCCTGTATATTTATTACCGACGCTTGCATGTAAAATATTTTATGCCATTTCTTGAATTTTTATAAAACATGTCCTTCTAAAGCCATACAGATGTGGATACAATCGGCGAAAACATTTGTTGGCCGACTGTATCTTGAATGTTGCACATCGGTCGGCCGATTTGTTGCAAACGCCATTGCAACATCGGTGGGCGTTTTCATCCAAGGAATTGACAAGTCACCTGTTTTCCATTTAATATGGAAAATTTGGCAGGTTTGTACGAGCTTTAAAACTAGTGTGGACGCGAAACACTTGTATTTGCAAATATTGGCTAACTTTGTTGCTGAAAAATTTTTTGAACAAGATACAGTCGGCCGACAATGTTGTCCCAATTGTATCCTAGTCTGTACATGGCTGTACTTCAAAACTACAAAATTTGACGTTTTTAAGCTTTACTTTTTTTTGAATATCGGCGGCGCCATGTAATGTTTATTAATACCATATGAATGTATTTATCTCGATTTATTTTAACTAAAATAGCGTATTAAATACAGAGTACAAAACGAACTAAACACATTGTTGCCATGACTTTTTAAAACTGCTTTAAAATATCATTAAACCCAGACTCGTAAGACTAACTATCTTGACAGTGCCCAAACAAGAAGTTCCTAAACAAGAAAACACCGCTATTAAGCTTTCAGCAAACAGCAAGCGCAACGAGACGATAGCAGGACATCAGCGCGTCAATGTCATATGAAAACACGTCTGTGACACGCCAACCGGGACGCCGACGTGACGCGCGTTTTTAACTGCCAGACAAGGATTCAATATATAACAACGTGTTACAAAGCGTTAAGGGCCCAACAAACTACGGTCTTGTACGACATACTTACACGACGTACATGTCGGTCTTACAAGCCCACGGATACGTATCAACGAAATCAGAATACTTTCATCGGTCTTGTGCGACAGTCCGAAAAGGCCACACACTTTCGTTTTACTTCGTTTTTGTTTGAACCGACATGTACGTCGTGCAAGTATGTCGTACAAGACCGTAGTCTGTGGGCCCCTTAAAGCTGCGCTGCTGTCCCGTCACGCTCGCTGTTTACCAAAAACTTAAAAAAAAGGTATTAACTTACCTTAATAAAATGTTACTAATAACTGCAATCCAAAGAACTATGCTAAGGGCTTAGATTACTTCATAAATTGGTCTATAAGTACCAGATGCGCACAGACATGAGTCACCACAAAAAGAATCATAGAATGGTCTACGCGAAAATACCCAGCTGCATTTAAAGCAGTTTTTCCATGAAATGCTTGTTCAGCGATAATAAGTAATTCGTTGTTAATTTTTTGGTGTTCCTTAATCTTGTTTACATCTAGCAACATGTTGTAACAAACACTGACGGTTTTTTCTGCTTCTGATGAAAACATTTGTCCCACTATAGCTAAACATAATACATGAAGCTAAAAACGAAATTTAAATTAGTTTTTTTAACCAACATTTACTTATATTATCGATGGTTTTTGACAAAACATCGTAAGCGACTTACGTCAAATTTTACACGAAATTTTTTCTTCTCATTGCGTTATTTCTTAAAACAAAGGTAGTGATTTTTTGTATATGCATAACGCAATAAAAAAATATATTTTTTGTAAAAGTTGACGTAAATCGCTTACGATGTTATGTCCAAAACCCATCGATATGTCCATTATTGATTAGATTTTAAAAGTATAAAGTATTATACAGGGTGATTTAAAAATAGATCACGAAAATTAATTCTACTTGACAAAATAAGGGTAGAGCTTTATGTAATTTGTTTTCAAAATGACATTCGTTTTTGAATTACAAGCCGTCAAAGTTCAATTTTTATTTTGGATTTTTCGCCATATTGCATTTATTTTTTAACCAATCCAGTTGATATTTGACACACAAATCGAGCATTGCAGATTCTAAAATTTAGGGATAAAAATATTTTTTTAATACCGCCAGAGGGCACTTTACCTAAATCTTAAAATTTATTTACATCATAACTTTTTCATTTTGACAGATATCGCAAAGCTGGGGATGCCATTTTATAGACAATCGAAAACTTAAATAATAAGGTACTTCTTATTAAAGTCGATAAACCTCACCGTTTAGGCACCAATAGACATCAAAGTTTTCATCAATTTCAATCAAACTACCTACATACATACAGGGTGTCCAGTAACTCCACCTACAAACTTTACGGGGCAATTCTACAGCAGAAAATAAGAAAAAAACTTCAGATAAACATATGTCCTAAACGTCTTAGTTTTTGAAGTACGGTGTGTTAAAAATTAAAAAATAAAAAACTGTTTTTTTAATTTAAAAAAAATGTACTACATAAGATTTTAGTCTTTTTAACCCGCACTTTGACACAAAAGCTGCATCTTCGATTTGAATAGTGTTAAGTTTCTCTTACAGGGGTTTCTGAAATTGCGGCATTGCTGTTAGAAAAAAATAGATCTATCGCAGTTGTTACAATTTTGTAAAAATTTATTTCTCTATTGTGTCCGATTTAAAACATAAAGGAGAGCAAGTTCTTTTGCCAAGTTTTGTAAAAAAATCGTTTGCCTATTTCGGTTATTACTTTTCCAATCGAAAAACTTTTTAGTATAATATTTACTGCCCGCCATTTTCTCACAAATATACACTAACATTTGTACAGCAAACCAAATTAAATATCAACAGTAATCGAAAAATACAATATTCTTTGCTTATTTGGCTGCCTGACGACAGGACTGTGCGCATACAATAGTATACAAAAGTATACGTTACAATATTATTTATTAAGTTTTACTATTGACCTTGTAATTATAGTATATAAGGCTGGGAACTGCGAGCTCTTCGCCCTCCATCTCAAAAGAGATTAAGCGCATTAAAAAATGTTACAAACAAGAATTGTAACAATTTTTTTGCTCTGCAATTTTAATAATAAATGTTTACATCATGGGGGCAATCAAAACCAAGATAATTGCGAAAACCCGTTTTTTGTGACATTTGACCTTCAAGAAGTAACGACGAAGATTATAGGAAGTATTATAGGACTTTTGACACAACCTAAAGAATGTTAAAAGCAATATGCATACAAGTCTTTAGCTTATTATATCTTATTTTGAGGTTTGCCCATTATTTTGCTTAAGTGATTGGGCTATAAATAAAATTGCGAACACAAGAGCAAGCCACCTGTCAAAATAACAATGACAAAATGACCCAGCCGTAACTAAATATTAAAGTTATTTTAACATGAATTACATAAACAATATATTCTAACCATTAGTATATTTTTAGCGACTTCTTCATCACCCATATTTAAAATTTGTGGGGAAGAAATGAATAGAATTATACAAATTAATGTGATAACGAAACAAGCAATAATAAATACAAAAATTATATTAACGTGTTCAATAAAAGTAAACAATTCATTCTCTAACCACTTTTCTTTAATAAGAATTTCAGTGGTTTAAGTAAATTTTATTTTATTGTTTTGCATAAAAATTATTTTCCTTATTTCCAGAATTAAAAGCGACGTAGTGAAAATAACGGCTTTCATGCGTATAAACAGAATATATTTTAATAGAAATACTACTACTTCTAGTATTATTGTATTATTTTAAAAATTCCACCACTGTAGTTATAAACCAGTTAGGAATTGTATTATATAATAGATATATTATCCTGTAATTTACCTACTTTTATCTTGTTCAAAAGAGAGGTCATAGCCGTGTTATTTCCACAAAGCTTTGCTGTGACATTTATGTGTCTGACACAAACACAGACGGCAGCAAGAATATTTATGACAAAACCTAATATAGAAACTATCCAAAACCTTACAAAAAAAGACATTTTATATCCATACGTAACAATATTAATTATGGTATAAAGTCCTATAAAATATGTGATTCTAATTTTTCTAGATATAAACCAAATTAGGGTCCAAATTGCAAGTGATAAACCGTAAAATATGAGTGAATTTATTAATTTTATATACATTTATTTTTTTCTTAAGGTAAATTAACAAAAAATTAGTCAAAATATAAACTATATTTACTAAAGTTTCAAATTTACTGGCTTTGATTTACCGTAAATCTACTTATTGGTAATAGAAATTTTAAATAAAAAAATACGAAACAATAATATTTTTAATACTTACTACAAAATATATTCTAACCATTAATATATTTTTAGCAACTCTTTCATCACCTGTCTTTATAATTTGTGCCACAGAAATAAACAAAATATTATAAATTGATGCAATAAACGTACCAAATATTTTATTTATGAGTTCAATACAAGTAAACAATTCATTCTCTAACCACTTTTCTTTAATAAGAATTTCAGTAGTTTGAGTAAATGTTATTCTTTTGTTTAGCATAAAAATTTATTTTCCTATTTCCAGAATCAAAAGCGAAGTAATTAAAATAACGGCTTCCATTCGTATAAACAAAGTATCTTCCAATAGAAATACTATTATGCCTTGTATTATTAAAGGAGTATTATTGCAGTATTTTAAAAATCCCATTGTAGTTATAAACCACCAAACAAGAATTGTTAATGTTATAGATTTGGTTGACTGTGTAGATATATTATCCTTTGATTTAATTACTTTTATCTTGTTCAGAAGAGAAGTCATAGCCGTGGCATTTCTACAAAGCTTTGCTGTGACATTTATGTTACTGACACAAAGACAGACGGCAGCAAGAATATTTTAGTATAACCTATAATAGGAACTGACCCAAGCATCAGAAAATAAGACATTATATATCCATACGTAACAATAATAATTATAGTATAAAGCCCTATAAATAATTTATACGTGATTCTAATTTTTTTAGATATGAACCAAACTGGGGGCCATATTGCAAGTGATAAACCGAAAAACATAAGTAAATTAATTAACTTTATAGACATAAGTTTTTTGTTAAGGTGAATTAATAAAAGATTTGGTCAAACTATAACTTATATTTACTAAGGTTTTAAACCTATTGGCTGTGATTTAACGTAAATCTCATTATTGATTTTTAACCTAAATTGTTTTTCCCCTAACAAAATCACATATTTTCTAACTCTATATATAATATGTTACTCAAATAAGGAAAGCGATATACTTTTTTAATGCCTAATAGAAAATTATTGACATCATGAAATAGTACTTATTCAGGCTAAATTCTAAGAGTGTTTATATACACACCGGCAAATCCGCTATCGTTGCTGGTCCTGTTTCGGGTTTTATACCTCAAGGTAAAATACCGAACATGTAAAGAAATTAGGCAACACTGGCTACTGCCTGTTAACAGTGAGAAACATAGGAGGTAGCTTCTACGGAGTTTTTAAAAACCTTAGATCAATTTATTTATATCGATTTTTAAGCCATTTATTGTTTTACTTTTGGTAATACATTCTACATCTACATAAACATTTTTTCATAGATGCCGCTGCCCAGATGATAGACCGCTGCTATGGCAAAGGCCTGCTGGTGTTGGCGCGGCGGTTTGCGAGGCTGCTTTATCAATCAAATGATCTTTTCACAGTATTTCAATTTGTTCATCGTTACCGTGCTAATAATTGCAAGTTGGTTTTGTGGGGCTAATCGTTAAAACTAGTCAAAAAAAACCTGCAAACCACCATTTTAATAATTTTAGGTACAATGTAGCATATATGGGTTTTTTGTTGGTAATTGGCCTTGCTCCATTCATACTTTCTTTTACTCGTCGTTCTTTAACTCTTGATCATTTTTGTTAATTTGGGTGTTTTGTTGTTAATTATGTTCTTTGGTTAGTCTGTATTATGAACTTGTTATTTTTAGATGGAGTAAGGTTCTTGGTAGAGGGGAAGTCTGTGATAGATAGGTTTATGTATCTGGTTAGGTTCTGGATGAGTGGACTAGCGGTAGGTTTGGTCGTTGTAAGTATGTGTTCTTAAATCGTTGGTGTCTCTTTCTTCGTGCATGTCAGCGATCCTGGCATATTCACCAGCACCGATGACGGCACAAAATATTTTGTCTTGTAGTCTTTGGAACCTAAGTATCTGCTTCTCTAAGACACAGGACATGGAAGGCATGTATGATGGTGGTATAAGTGAGGAGTTTATTTTTGGGAGCTAGTGGGGATCTGAGGAAAAGAATGAAGTAGAGGGATTGCTGTACTATAACTGCCTTTCGCTACGCGTAATTAAGGTGTGCCACAAATTTATGTCTTTTGTCAATAATGACTCCAAGGTATTTTATTTGGTTTGTTGGTGGTATTGGGGTATCGTCTATTTTTATAGGTATTGGTAAGTTGGTTGAGTTTTCTTTTGCGTTGCGATAAGGCATTCGCAATCGTTTTTATTTATGGTAATTTTCCATTTTTTTGTAGTATGGTAAAAGGTTACGGATGTGATATTGGATATTACTCCTGGCTACTATTGCCGAAAACAAGCCATATACGATCGCGTCGTCGGTAAATAGAGGCAGGTGATAGGTAAAGATTAAATATTTTAGGACTAAGGACTGATCCCTGCGGCTCTCCGTAATAAATGCGTCTTGGGTGGAAATGAAGCTGCTAACTCTCACCGAAAAAGTTTTTTTAGAAATATAAGAAAGGGCGTTACATTGTAGTTGGGTAGGTGATAAATGTAGAAATACTTCTAAATGAAGCTGTTGTGCCAGACCAAGTCAAAGGCCCTCTGGATGTCAAGTGATAATAATAGTGTGCTTTGTTTCTGGTTATTGGTCTGTAAGATTCAGAAAGCCTGAGATCTTTGCTCGGCTTAAGTATTTTTACCACCATAGCGTGTTTTTACTGCTGTGAAAAGTGCTGGAGTAGTAATATTGCATTAGTGATATAGAGTAGCTGTATAAATGCTTTTCTCGGCAGGAATAAAAAAAAAAAAAAAAAACGTTTTTGATTAAGATATTGGCAACTCCATCTTCACTTGGCGCCTTGTTATTGAAAAGGAATTTTATTATTAATGAAAGACCCTTAGGGTTTAGAAATAGTTTGGATAATATGGAAGGTGGAATCGGGTATTTCCGGGATATAAGATTCTGTGCTTATCTAGTAATGTCGCTTTGTTCGTTTTTCGTATTTGGAGTGCCGCGCTATAGATATTTTTACATATAAAACAACGTTAGCTTGAATATCTGGGTCACATGGAGAAATGAAAATAGATACAGCTTGTTGCTACTTATCCTACAGGGTAAAGTGTATGGAAAAAGAGACCCGGGGAGAAGAAGAAATTCTTGGCTGCAAAATCCTTTCAACTTTCAAGTCAATGTATGTAGGAGTAATTTAATTTGTCGGGAAATGGAAAGAAAGTTGTGGGTTACAGGATAGGATTTGTATATTGTGCGTTTATATGTAGTCATTTGGTAAATAACCATTTCTATTATTTCGACGATTTTACCATAATACATGTAGGGCGTTAAAGTCGCCCAATAATAGGAAGTGCGTTCCTTGACGAAAAAATTGCTCAAGATCCACGCGTCTCATCCTCAGGCATGGTTTTGCATACCCAGCTATTATGATAGTGCCATTGCGGAGCTTTCCGCTTTTATGTTCGATTTGGGTCTGCACTTGAGGTAAATATGTGTTTTTGTTGTTGCGATTAGATCTGTGTATTGAGAAGTTGCGGATCTTAAGCGGATCCTCCGTTCTTAATTTCGTTTCGGTTACGACCGATATGTCCACATTGTACCTGTGAAGTAAACTAATTGTTTTCCCTAGTTTGTTTTTAATGTCGTTTAAGTTTGTCATTTTTATATTTTATAATTGTAAACACTATCTGACATAAATTGGATTATAGCCATTGCTCTGGCTTGTTGTTCCATGTGTCTTTCAACTTACGCGGTGAAGTAATTGAAACTTCTTATCATGTCGTTCATGTTAAATTGTTTGAAAGCCGTGAAAAGTTCACTTACCCCCTGTGCTGATTGTTAGTTCTTGTATGCGGTCTACGTCTCTGCAGTGGTGAGAAGCTCTGCTGATATTCATGGGTGTTCGGAACCACTGGTTTGGGGTTTTGGCAGTGGTGGTCTGCTGTTGGGCGTTGCGACACTTGCTTTGCTAACCGGTGCGGCACTTGCCATGTCGGATGGGCCACTTGCCCTGGCCTTGTTCCATGCGTTTGTGGTCGGTGAAGAGTCGTCAACATATTATTTCATTTTGTTGTGGATTGTGCTTTGTTCATTTTAACGGATTTTGTCCATTTTAATAATGTACAGTAAACAGTTAGTGGACGACGCCTGGAGGCCTTGTCCGCAATTTGCCCATTTGATTTCTTGGTTTCCAGTACATTGAGTTATTGAATGATTGTTGGCGCATTTGTCACCTCTGTATGCCCTATGACAGTTAGTATGTGAATGTAACAACTGACAACATCTGCGGCATTGAATTATTTTCCTGGCTTAGTGTCTCCTTTTAAGGTAACTCTTACGTTATTCCCAAATTTGATTTTCTGTACAGTCAATTTTTCAGATGCGGCGGTGACCACCAGGTGCATGGGACGGTACCTGGTGTTCATGATGTGTAGGTTCTTAAGCCCAGCTCTTTTAGTTCATCTGCAATTTTTTTAACATCCGGAACATGGTCGAAACGTGTGCCACTGTGTGTCTACGCCACTATTTTCTTCTAACTTGATTTTGATTTTTATGTGGGTTTCTAAGTATTTTTTTTTAATCATGGTGTTACTTTTAATGTATTATATGTTATAGTTATTTGCTTTGGCGTTCTTATTTAACATGCTGATTGATGCTTGATAATTAGATTTGGGTTAAGGTGTTCCATTCACAATGAGTGGTGGTGGTTTTTTAGGCTTTAGCGCTTTATGTACATTGCTAAGATGCTTTGGTATTGTTATTTGGGTTGGTTGCTTTGGAACTGCACCCGTTTATGTTTTGGTGGTTTTTGGGTCTAAGATTATTTCTTCTGCGTCAGAAATATCTGTATCAGCATGGGATGAGAGAGGTTCATGGCGGTTGTTTGTTTGTGTCTTGATTGCCTGATTTAATTTTTTTAACTTGCTTTGCTTGTCTGTAGGTAATGTTGTGTCCTTTGTTTTTTTTTGTAGTTTTAGTGGGACTGATTTTGGTGTTGGTTTTCATATTTTTCCTGATTTCTTTGTCCTTAGCGTCAAGCAGGTCTTTTTGTTCTTTTAATAATAAGCTTTGGTGATTTTTAGGATTTGGGAAATTTGTAATTACTTGCAAAATCTATTAAATCATTACAGGGTGAGTTCACTGTTCGTCGTTATGCCTTGCTTAATGTATTTTTTAAATCTAGGGTCTTAGTTCCTTTCTTTTTGCTTTGGTGGTGCAGGACTTGTAAAATCTCTACTTGCTTACTTACTTTCCACTGGTAAATGTTTTAGTGGTTTTCTTAATTACTTAGGTAAGCAACAATTTTAAATGATATTATTAAAACTGAGTATATAAACGATAAATAATTTTAAAAAAATGATATGTTTTAGTGCGCAAATAAAAAAAATCACTATTTAATTAAAAACCTTTCATTACAGATTATGGATAATGTCTACGGGGAAAAACATGAAAAAACATCGCGCCTTGCATTCTTCTCTAAATGTGGTAAGAAAACGGGCACATCATCATAATGTAAAAAGTTACACAAATTGCAGTAATTTTCATTACGAACTTTTTTATTTTTAATCTTAAAAAAACCTAAAATTAAAAAGCATTTAATTTGAAAAAATATATAATGAAATAATATAAGGTTACACAAAATGGTATAAACCTTTTGTGTGGCCAATAATTTTTATATAAATTATAAAAAGCTGTTGCATTTTTTTTTTAATCTGGCGGCCGCAGGACAAGGGGTGACCCCACAAACTTGAATTTAACTTCACTTTGACTCTGCCTTGATAAGAAAAAAATTGCGTTCTCTTAAAAATGCACGCACGCAAGCGCTGCAAAAATGTAACATTTGAAAAACTGATACTTTTGACACAACTTGAAGAACGTCAAAAGCAATGTGTATACGAGTTTTCAACCTATTATCTCTTATTCCGAGGTTGGCCTTAATATTTTGCTTAAGTGACTGGGCTATAAATAAAATAGCGATCACTAAATCTAACCACCTGACAAAATTACAGTGATAAAAGGACCCCGCCTCAACAAGATATTTAGGTCATTTTAACATGAATTGAGAAAATGAAACTTTGTTTTAAAATATAAGTAATAAATTTATTACAAAGAATACAAATAGCTAACTAAGCGTGTAATTTCTACAAGGTTTTGCTTCGATATTTATGTCATTAACACAGTGATGAACGGTAGCAAGAATTTTATAGCAAAACTCAAAATAACCCAGAAAAACCCACATTATACAGAGTGTTTTTAAACGATCTGTACAAAATGCTACTACAATTCTTTGAACTAAAATACAATGATCTAATGCAATTTGTCTTAGTCGAAAAGTTGATCGTTTGCAAGATACAGGGTGTCAAAGTTTCTATTTTACTTTAGTTGTTTTATTTATTATTAATTTTTTTACAAAATTCAGTATTTCAAACTTTTTCAGAGTATGGAATCGAAATATGCTAATGTTTTTGTCGTAAAATGTAGAGGGAACCACCGCACCTGCAGTCCTTTATTTAGACTCAAGGGGTCATACATTTTTTTGCCTTGGTATATTTTACTTTTAATAAAGGATTTTAATTCTTTCCTAATTTTTGCACAAAAAAAAGGTATTCTTTAAAAATTATGCTATGAGCAACCGTTTTTGAGGTATTGGAGAATAATATTGCTTTATCTTGGTCACCTGATAGTGTTCAAAAGGTCTGTACAAAATGCTACGACAAATTCTTTGGGTAAAAATACAACGACCTAATGTAATTTACTTTAGTAAAAGGTTGCTGGTTTGCAAGATATATATCTAACAAACGATCAAATTTACGACTAAAGTAAATTGTGTTAAATTCTTATATTTTGGTCCAAGGAATTTGTGGTAGTATTTTTACAGACCTTTTAGAGACACCCTTTATTTATCCAAACGTAATTATAATTAAGATATAAAGCCTTATAATTAATACGTGATCCTAATGTTTGTAAATATAAACCAAACTAGGGGCCTAACTGCAATTGATAAACCGAAAAATATAAGTAAATTCAAAGTCGGTCTATACAGGGCCATATTATCCATTAGGCTGATTAGGCTATAGCCTAGGACGCCATGAAAAAAAATAGGCGCTAGACAGGGGAATAATAGACGTTAGACAAGGAAGTTCTTAAAAATAGGGGGAATGACCTTTTTCTTTTTTTTTTTTTTTGGTCCTCAAATTTTATTTCGGGTGGTGAAGTAAGGCGCCTGGCACTCACGGAGGAAAGGACCTTTTTTTTGTTTTGCTCTTCAAAAATTTTTTCTAGTGGAAAATAGATGCTTCAGGAATTCTAGCCTAGGGCGCCTCAAACAATTAATACGGCCCTGGGTCAGTAGGGTCGCGACTTTCGGCTATATTGCTTTGACGTGTTATGACGTCCCATTTCCCATTTCTCGGGCATGTTGTTCAGTGCCGGAGATATACAGTTTATTGTATTATTAAAACAACACTTTACACCATTATTTTTTAATTATTATTAAGTTGTAAATTCTTTCAACTAAAAAAAAAAACATTTGGAATTACATTTTTCAACAAATATCACTTTTAAAACAATGCAAAATGAAATGCGCAAATTCTAGACGCCACTGGATTGATCATCGGCTTTATTTTACCCAGTCTTGCCAACTTTTCTCCGTGGGGTGTCCTTCCGTGCGTCCCCGACCTCGAACCGCCTAAAAGTTAAGGATGTGTCGCAACCTATTCCCAGTATAAATATAAACTAACCTTGAAGTAAATTAATTAATTATACAGACATTTAATTTTTTAAGGAGAAATTACCAAAGGACTTAGTCAATAGATAACTTATATTTACTAAGGTTTAAAACTCACCGGCTTTAATTTAACGTTAATCTAATTAGGTATTGGCTATACTTTTTTTTAAGTAATATATTTATTACAAAACAATACAAAATATATAATTTTTAATACTTACTTCAGAATATGTCGTCGGTTTAAAAGTAAAACTAATTAAGTAATAATTTTATGTTTTGGAGATATCACGAATTTTATAAAAGATTTGCTTAAAAAAAGAAAAGCCTTCGCTATTATGTTTTATATTGCTATTACAAGTACTGGATTCTATAAAAAGTTTTAACAAGAATTTTGATAATTTTAGTAAATTGTTTTTCAATGTTTGTTTAGCAATAAAATTTATTTTCTTGTTTTCAGAATTTAAAGCAACGTAGTTAAAATAACGGCTACTATTCGTAAAAACAGAATATTTTTTAATAGGAACTCTGCTTAACTTTTTAATGTTAAAAAAACATAGTTTTAGAGCCAGTGGACAGCAGACAACACATACTGTAAGAAAGTCCAAAATTTTCTTAGTTAATCTTTTGGACCTACCAAACATGAAAGTGGGGTTAGCTAAGCGCAGTCGCAGTGGACTCAGCTACAATCAGCTGCGATAATATCATTAGCTGATGAAGTATTTCAGGAATAACTTTTATATAAATTCAGATAATTTTAAAATATTTAGGGAATTTGCATTAGAAAACAGTTTTTGGCATAAAAGTTTTTTTTTTATCAGTGTCGTCCGCAAGGGGTTTAGGGTAAATATTTTTCAAGAAAAAATGATCCGTCACTGCATATTTTTAAAATAAAAATATTTTTTACAATTTCTATTTAATTTAAAACAAATTGGCTTTCTTGACTTTTTTATTAAATGTAGGATTTTTGCGTAAAAAATGGAAACCATTTCTCGGCATGGTCATTTCGTATAGCTAATAAGTCAAGGCAATGAAGCATAAGAGTTATGAATTTTTAGCTTTGCTTCCAAAAATTATTTGTTAAATTCCCACCTAATTTTAACTTTTAGGCAAACCAGAAATTGCATTGCTTTAGCTAAAAGTGCACTAAAAAGCATTTTTTGAGATGTGAATGTTCATGGTCAAAAACGACATCCTGAACACCTGGTGCACCGAGCCCTGAACGTCATCTCCGTGGCTTTTTCTGACAAAATCAAAAAAGCAAACCAAAAATTGAAAAAGGATTTTTTCATCCGCTGAATCAGAATTTTACGTCAAAAATGATTCTCCGGACACCTGGTGCACCGAAACCTGGCCCTACACACCGTCCCCGAGGGTTTTCCAGTCACAATAGGAAAACACCCCAACGATTTTGTGTTCGTCTTTTTCGAGTGTCTCTGGAAAAATTTCGGAGATGATGATCAGGCCTTGGTTTGGTGCACCAGGTGACCAAAGAATCGCTTTTGACTTAAAATTTTAATCCCCATATCAATTTTTGGTTAATCTTTTCAAGTGTTTAAAGAAAAAATTAGAGATTACGTTCGGGGCCAGGTTTCGGTGCACAAGGTGCCCATGGAATCGTTTTTAACGTAAAATTCTGATTCAGCGTCCAAAAAAACCCCCTTTGAAATTCTGTTTTGCCTTTTTAGGTTCTGTCAAGAAAAACCACAGGGATGACGTTTAGAGCTCGGTGCACCAGGTGTTCGGAAGGTTGTTTTCGATATGAAATTTAGATTCATCCCCCACAAAACGCCCCACAATAATTTTCGGGTTCCTTTTGACACAATTGTCAGAAAAATTCTCGAAGATGATGTCCGCGTCCAGGTTAGGGCGCACCAGGTATCCGTGGGGTGTTCGCCGATACCATTTTTGAATTCAGCCACCCAAAGAACCCTGGGCGCCGTGCCAAATTTCTCTCCTTCCTCGCATTAATTTTGGATGAGTCCCACGGAGATGATACTTGTCGCCGTTCCTATGATCTACGTGTTCAGGGGTCAATTTATATATTATAATTGTAATCAGCGACCTTAAAAACTGTCGGTTACTTAACTTGGGCCAGTTCTGATTATTATTTAAAAAGTTATTAAATTTTCCAAAGGGGCGTCTTAAAAATAGCTTTTTAAATGCATTTTTGGCTGAAGCAATGCAATTTTTGGTTTACATAAAGTTAAAATAAGTTGGAATTTTACAAATAATTTTTAAAAGTAAATACAAAAATCGCATTTTAATTAGTCCTGTCCTAAAAAATCCCAATTTTTATGCTTTATTGCCTTGACTTATTAGCAATGTGAAATGAACATGCCGAAAAATGGTTTCTATTTTTTTACACAAAAACTGTACTTCAAAGAACAAAGTTAAGGAAGCAAATTTGTTCCAAACTAAATGGAAGTTTTAAAAAATATTTTTATTTTAAAAATATGCAGTGGCATACTATTTTTTTCTCGAAAAATATTTACCTTAAACCCTTTACGGACGAGACTAATACAGATTATTGTTTATGCGAAACAATGTCTTCTAATGCATAGTTCCCTAAATATTTAAAAATTATCTGAATTTATGTAAGAATTATTTCTAAAATACTTTGTAAGCTAAAGACATTATCGCAGCTGATTGTAGCTGAGGCGACCACGACTGCGCATAGCTAACCTCACCCTCATGTTTGGTAGGTCCAAGAGATTTACTAAGACTTTCTTAAAATATGTGTTGTCTGCTGTCCACTGGCTCTTAGACTAATATTGTAGTATTTCGATACCGTAATTCGCAAATCGGCTAATTCCATTTTCCTTTAAAACAAAAAGGTAGTTACTTGGACTATTACAAAATATAAACATAAAAGAATGTATATGGTTTCTATAGTTAAATTAACCCCAAAAACAAAAAAATCTACTTAACAAATGTTAACAAAACCTTGTAAATTAATTCCATACTATTTTTCAAATATGTTTGCCTCTGCTGTAAAATTTTGTGAATATGGAGTTGCGATTTGCGAATTACGGTATCAATTTTAAAAATCCCACTAAACAAGAATATTATTGTTTTATATTTGGTTAACCTTCGTCGTACGGTGCAAACGTACCCCAGATTCACAGATTTCAGGATATTTTCGTTCGTAAACTTTAAAATTTTTGCTTTGCCGATTTAATTTATTGTCGATTGGTAACTTCTATATATATTTTTTGATAATATACTAATATTAACCTTATACTTTTTATATACAAAAATTAAAGGCGACGTGGGGTAAGTTTGTACCCCGCACCGTATTTCCAGATGCTCTTTTTAGACACATGTGTTGCATGTCTAATTCGTGTCGGTTTTACGTTTATGCTTGTTAGTACTCATAGTGCATCGTGAAGAGAAGACGTTTTTATTGTGTTCAATGTTTACGCACACGTTGTGGTAACGAAAATAAAGGTCCGAAATCCCAAATAAATAAGTGATTAAGAGTTAGAACAGTTCTTAAGTCTGGATGACGTCGAATCCGGACTTGAGAGTGAAGACAGTAATTGTGAGCCGGAAATAATAAACTACGAAAACGACGTTGTCACGATGGACCCCGTTAAACCAGGCAGTAGTGCTTTTAAAACAGATAATACACCTCATGCAAACTTGGAAGGAGCTAATGTATGTTACCAGACTAAAGCTAATATAGCTTGGAATAAAATACACATCGTAGAAATCAAAACATTGTCAAAATAAAACCTGGAGCAAATCAATATAGCTGCAACATTTCCTCAAAAATTAAAGCATTTTAATTATTTTTGACTGACGAAATAGTAGACCTTATTGTTTTTATACCAACAGTAAGGCAGATGAGGTAAAAATATTGTTTTACTGCATTTATTTATTTTTATGTTTTTGGTTATTTTTCAGCTTTTTACCATTTGGAATCAAAAAATCCAAATGCAAAAGAAAAAACATGGAAACCAACAGATGCAGCCAATTAAAGCCTTTATTGGTATTCTTATAATTTTGGGTGCATTGCAAGCTCAAAAAAACCGACAATCATGCTTTGGGGTACTAAAAAGGGTACGTCCGTCCAGTCATTTCTGTATCAATGTCTCGGAAACGTTTTCAGGCCATAAGCACATTTATTCGGTTTGATGATGCTTTCACACAATCATGCTTTGGGGTACTAAAATGGGGTACGTCCGTCCAATCATTTCTGTATCAATGTCTCGGGGACGTTTTCAGGCCATAAGCACATTTTTTCGGTTTGATGATGTAACTACAAGAGAGACTAGAAAAGTAACCGATAAGTTTGCACTAATAAGACAAATATTTAGGCTATTTACAGATTTTTTTAAGAAGTGCTACCATCCTGGTAACCATATCACAGTGGATGAACAACTCATGTCATTTAGAGGTTGTTGTTCATTTAAGGTATATATGAAGAACAAACCTGACAGGATGGTTTAAAAATTTGGGCCGCCGCAGACAGTGAAAATGCATACACTATTCAAATGCAACCATATTTGGCAAAAATTAACAATGTGCCAAAGAAAAATCAATCAGAAAGGGTTGTTCTAGACCATGTCGGCTCACTAGGATCGGGATATGGCATTACCACCGACAATTTTTTTACTTTTTTTACCATTAGCAGATAAGTTACTGGATAAAGGAATGAAACTTTGCGCGGTCATTACGTAAAAACGAGTCATATATTCCCAACGAGTTCCTACAAATCTGTGTATTCAACTATGTTTGCTTTTAGAAAGGAACATATGTTGGTATCTTAGGTTCCTAGTAAATCAAAGGCGGTCCTATTACTTTCCACAGAACATCACGATGATGCAGTCTCAGGCGAAGATACAAATTTTAAGCCAGATGTAATACTTCATTATAATTAAACGAAAGGTGCTTTAGATACCACCGATAAAATGGTCAAAGCGTACTCAGCACGTAGAATCACCAATCGGTGGTCAATGGCAATGTTTGGACAACTATTAGATGTTTCCGGAATAAATGCATTTGTTTTATGAAGTTTAAAATTTCCAGATAAATCAGTTAGTAAAGATAGCCGTAAAAAATTTCTGCTGGCGCTCGGAGAATCGCTAATAAAAGATAATGCGTTGAGGAGATTTAAAACCAACAAAAATATACATAAAACTCTTAGAAATTACATTACTGATATTTTCCCTGAGATAAACAATACAGATGTAGAACAACAACAAGAAGTAGAGCAGTCTACTCCCAGGCGCTGTTATTTATGCGAACGAAAAAAGATAGGAAATGCAGACAAAAGTGCTGTCAGTGCAATAGTTTTGTGTGTGTGTCTAAAAAACAAATTATGTGTGTGAAATGTCAAAATATAAAAGAATAGACTTGTGTTTTTTTCTAGCTTGTTTTTTTTTATTGTAACCAATATTTTTAGGTTTTTTGTAATATGTTCGCTTAATTAAATATTTAATGTTTTATATAAATTTGTTTCAAATTGAAAACAAGTTAAATTAGGAAAGCAGGGAAATGTTTTATACTTGGGGTACAAATGTACCCCGCAACTTATTCCGTGTAATTTTTTAAGCGCCGTACGACGAAAG